>JAMXBD010003044.1:0-144347 GCA_024138025.1 Combretum micranthum
TTGTGGTGTGAAGTCCTCGAGTGTTGAGGCATTTATGGTAAAGTCCGATCTATGAATAGGCAAAGTAGTGAAGCCCTAGATGGATGTAGGCAATCGGTGAAGTCCTATATGAGCATAAGCATGTGTTGAAGTCCTATTGGTGTATAAGCAAGTGTGGTGAAGTCTTAGTGAGCATAGGCAAGTGGTGTGTTCAGTCCTACACGGGTGTAGGTGAGTGTTCAGTCCTTTGATGAGGCATCTATGAAGTCTTCTATGGTGTTTGAGCTAATTGTGTTGTATCTGTGCATCTCTCATTGTTTGCATATATTAAATATGCCATGTGTGTGTTTTTAATGAGTACAAAGGAGGAGAAGTGAGTGCACAATTAACTATATGCATGAAGTATGTTTTGATAGGGGAGAATTTGACATATTAAGTGTATTTGTATTTTCCCAAATTTAAGCATAAAAAATATGTTTTGAAAACTGGAAAATTGAAAATTTTCTTCGAATCTATGCTTAATTGAGGGAGAGTATGTTATAGCAAATATGAGTTAATTGTGCATAAATTGTGCTTATAAAAAAAGGGGTGATTATTAAACTTGAGAGTTCGATGTGAATTTTGATGAGACATTTAATGCACAATCAACTATTTATTTGTTGCAAACTACACTTAATTAGTTACGAATATATATGTGTGAGTTCTGTGCATGTTTGTAAAGTTTTTCTATAGATTTTTAGCAAAACAAAAGCATGTTAAAGTTCAAGTCTAGGGTCAAGTTTAGGGCTCGACACATCAGAATTGCATGTCAAGGGTCAAATTTAGGCCTTGACATATCAAGATTTAGGGCTCAACACGCTCAAAACATAGGCAAATATCAGAGTGATTGTCGAGAGTCAAATTTAGGCTTTGCTATATCAAGATTTAGGGCTCGACACATCCAAAACCAAGGCAAATATCAGAATGATTGTCAAGGGTAAAATTTAGGCCTTGACATATCAAGAGTTAGGGCTCGACATGCTCAAAATTGTGGCTCGAAGTGTAAACCCCTAATTTTTAAGGTAATTTCAAGCTTAAACCCTAAGCCGAAAAGTCAACCAAAACCCTAGGTCAACAAATCCCCATGAAACCCTAGCAATTTAGATCCGGCAACCCCATATTCTTAAACCACAAAGTCAAAATATGAGCGGAGAGTGTAGATTGGTTCATAATAATATTAGGATGCTTAAAAATATCAGATTAGTGAATTTTCGACCTTATTTGAACCCGATCGGATACAGACTTTGAAAAGCATGTCCCGAGGCTCATGATACTAAAAATATGTTATCAGTACCGTTAAATTCATAATTTCATAAGATTTTCAAAAATATCGGTTATATAATTTTTCAGTTTATAAAAGTTACAGTTATAGTCTTTTTAGTGTATTTTCATTACTACCGTAATTTAATTGTTTAATCTACTTTTTTATTTCTATCACACTATTCACAAGTATAACCATCCATGCTCTATTCTTACATCCTTACAACCTATTCTTATAATATTATATCATTTTCTTTACATTTACTTTTCAATACTATTATTACTCAAGTTACTTTTGAATTTTAAGTTTTATTACACAAAATATCACACATCTCTCTCTCTCTCTTGTCCTAGAACCGGCACCCCTTGTTCTCTCCCTCTCTCTCATTTTTTGAATTTTTTTTATTTACTCAAAACAAACCCTAATCCACTTTTCTATAAATACCATTTATGCCAACTTCATTTCACTTTCTCACTTTTTAACAAAACAAAACTCTTGCAAAAATTTTTTTCTCTCCTCTCCTCCTCTCCTTGTGTCGTGACACACACACACACACACACACACTCTCACAACATTTTTCTTCAAGTTTTTCTAGCTCCACACATCTAATAGGTAATAGATCTACACCTTACCACAATACAACATATAATTGCAGGATCCTACATGTGTGATTCCACTCAAAATCCCCATGAGCTTTATACTAGAGATGTGGAAACACTTAAACATGAGATTCTTGCCATCACAATGTTGTAGATCTTGTTATCTAAGTTATTTTTCTTTATTATTGATTTATGTTGTTATTATTGATGTTTTGTACTTGTATTCATTATTTAATGTTATCAACATAATGTTCATAGTGCATTTGCATTCATGATTAGCATGATATAATAGATCTAGTTGTTTTGAATACATAAATGCCTTAGATTTTTGTTTTATATATATAAGAGACTTGTAGTAGCATAATAATAGTGGGAAAATTCTAGAAAGTCTAAGATCTATTTTAGTTTCAACAAAAATGATTTTTGATAATTCGAATAAAAAAAGAAACCTATAGAGAAAGGCTATGTTTCAACTTCAAAATGAGTATTTTGTATTAAAAATGAAGGGCTTATGGAATAAGTATCATAAAGGAATGGCTTTGATGAGTAAATCTTAGATCTACTAAGAGATATTTTCAAAACAAGAAAAATTTACAAAAAGTTATGTTAGCATTATGTTTCAACCCCAACAACAAACTTAAAATTCGTAACAACGAAAGCTTGATATGTGAACACCTATTTTTCAATCCCAAAACAAGAGTTTCATTAAAGAAATGGAAGCCTTAAGGAGTAGGTTTGATTAGGAATTAATTTTAGAAAGATTAAATGAGTTTTTACATAAGCAACAATCTAAATATAAATTTCAAAATTCGGATTCAGAAATAACCTCTATTTAAACACCTATTTCCAAATGCAAAAATGAGGATTTTACTAGAAAAATAGAAGCCTAGGGAGTACATGTAATAAAGACCTAATTTTGACAAGGATGAGTGAAATTTATCAAGGTATAATCCTAAACAAAGAAATGTTTCAAAATATAGATTAAACAATGTTTTCATTCCTTAAAATTTTGTAAAATTTGTAACTAGGTAGAATCCCTATTTAAACATCTATTTTCCAACTCCAAAATAAAGAACTTTATTAAAATAATGGAGGTGTTAGGCATATAGGTCATTAAGATTGTATTTTGATAAAAGCAAGTGTGATTTTGCAAGGAATGAAACTGATTTTCTTAAGTCTAGTAATTTCAAAAGTTTTGCAAAGCAAAAGTTTTCTAAAAGAATTCTTGATATCAAATATCATTAATGATATATATATATAGATAGCTCATCTCATGACATTCATGATAATAACTTATAGGGATTGCATATACATATAATACATTTGGTAGAAACAAAGCTAGGAAAATAGTGTCTTACACATCTCATAATATTGTCTAGGTACATGAGGGAATAGGTTGATCAACACCAAGATTATGCATGATATTGAGTTATATATATATATATATATATATATATATATATAAGAGTCTTTCAAGATATAATGATAACTAAGTATCTATCAAAGCTTGTGATTGACGCTTGGATTGAAATTATAAATTGATTTGTGAGTTGGGAATCTCGTATGGAATTTTGTACCCTACTTTTTGTGGACTAAAAACCTTGTTTAATGGAAATAACTTTAGAAATAGATAGCTCTCATCAAATAGGTATAAATCAGTATATAATATGCGAAATTCTGAGTTAAAATGATCAAGTTATGGCCGTTTTAAGTTGGAATTTCCTCTTAGACGAACTTTGACGAACTCGTTAGAATAGAATTTATAAGTTCATTCAAACTTTATAGAAATACTCATTGGAGTTATTTCTTTTGATTAGGAGACTTGGGAGACGGACTAGACCTTCCTGAGGTTATTATGATTAAGTGGATTTTCGTGCCATGGCAAAGTGAGTTTACTATATTTAAATTACATGCTTGTGATTGTTCTTGTACTAATAGTGGCATTAGACTAGGACAAGATAAAATTGAAATGTGCATGTGATTTCTGCTTGATTAAATTGATAATAAGAATATCGAAATGGCAATTGTTATAAATATTTGTATGATTTAGTATAGAATTGAAGTGTTTGAAATATCTATGATCACCTATAATTCACTTAAATAATATGGCATGATCTTATAACTAAATTGTCTATGCATAACATATGTTGAGTCATATTGCATTTGTTATTATATCTTTGTAGGAAGAAGGCATAATAGCTAGGCAACGAGTAGGCCTAAAAACTCGAATATTGGTGTGGAAGGGCCTAAATTAAAATGTAAGTGGAGTAGGTACTTGAATCAACCACTAAATGATTGAAAATAAAATTAAAATCTATGGTCGTATGGGCCTGAAACACCTAACCCCAAATGGAGGGTGTAAATCCATTCAACATAGGACTCCCGGAAAGTCTTATGTATTGTATGCTCATGTGCTTGTGCATTTCATATGATTGTTAATATAACTTGCTTACCCTATTGTTTGATGAAGTATTTAATTTGGAAGTGAAACTCACTAAGCTAGTAAGCTTATACCCCTATAGTTTCCTGTTGTAGTACAATTATCTATGGTTATCCCCAAGAGGACATTTCTTCAGGTACAGCTTTTGGAATTTAAGGAGCTTTTCGAAAAAGTTGGATCTAGATGTTAGGCATAGATTCTAGTTAAATCTCCTTGATCTTATTATTCTTATATATATGTGTGTATATGTGTGTGTTGTTGTAAGAGACTTTTGTAGACTAAGAACTCTTAATATTTTGACGGGGGTATGACCCTTAGATATTTGTAATAGGTAAATCTTGATTATAACTGTTTTGATTTATATTTTTATCACTATGTATGTCTTCTTAAACTATTTCAATTCAAAGTAAGGTCCCCTACATGGTGAACGTAAGCCTTATACCCGATGTCTAAACTCACGGAATGACTGAGGTTGTCGTACTTGAGTTTAAATATCGAATGTAGCGGGTTGTCGCATATAAGGTACCCTTTGGGGCGTGAACGAAGAGACACACTTGTGAAAGGCTGTCGCGAGTCAAGTTTAGGCATGACGAAGCATTTGAGGTGCCACAAAGCTGATATGGACAAAAAAGAGCCATTGGAGTGTATTTAACGCATGGAAGATTATAGACATTATGTCTAACAGACTTGTGAATTTTCAAAGGCTATTTATATACAAAGTCTAGAAAACCAACATGAAGAAGGAAGTGCCAAATCATTTTACGAGTTTATTGATTGCGATCAAACAAATTCTTAAATTTCTTTGTTCTCTTGTATATAATTTGTAATTTTATCAAGAGAGAGAAAAATACTCTAGTGCTTAGTTCTTATTAATTTGCTATCATACAAAAGCACTTAAAGAGAATGAGGAAATATTATATTTCCTGAGTTGTGTAATATTACTCATCTTAAGCCAACTTTTTGAAATTCATATAGTGGTGAAGACCTCGAAAGAAGCAATTTGATGGACCATGGAGAGTAGGCAAAAGGCCAAACTCCACGTCAAATATTTGTCTTACTTCTTCTCATTAAATCTTTTGTATTTATTATCTTTTATTCGCTGCAAATTTATTTGAGTTTTTTATTCTGCTACTTTAAATTTTTTAAATTCTCAAAATTAGAGTTTTAGGCAAAATACTCAATTCACCTCCTCTACTGAGTATTGCTAGTGTATATTTTCAATTTCAAATTTCTATTATGAACAGTTATTAGAATTCTAGCTTGGAATCAGATAGCAAGCTCAATTTGACCAACAGGTATATAATAATTAAGTGTTGCTTGTTAGGATTATTTTAGTAACTGGATTAAGAATTTAAACTCAACTTGATTGAGTGTTGGTTGCTGTTTGGCCGCTTACTCAAAGAGTGACACCCTCAAACTAGTTTGTGAGTTTGTTGCAACTTCGGGATAATGTGGTAGTTTAGCACTTAGGCTCCTACGGATGTGTGGATGGGCTTAGCGGGTAGTCAATAAGGAAATTTCCAAGATTGGACAGCTGATTAGGAGCATGTACGAAGTTGTAACAAGTTAGACGGCGTTATGGGACCCTGTATAAAGAGTTACAATGGATAATGCTCGTTGGTGGCAACCTATGAGGAGATGACTCGAATAAGATTATTTTCCTTATTTTCAATTCAGTAAGTTTTGGAGACTTGTCGAATCCCCTCTCTTTAGTACATAATCTTCTAAGGAAACCCTACCCCATTTTATTTGGTGGGAGTTGATAAACTCGTATTTCACTCACTTTTTCTTAATCAATCCATGTTAAACTATTATAGATTTTGTAGAAATACAAAGGAATTGGTACTTAGTTGTGTTTAAATTGTTAATCAGGTTGTTAAGAAATTTTACATGAAAATGGGAAAAGTTTGAAGCAAAGTTGAAGAAGAATCAAATGAACATTTGCACTTCATCAGATCAACATTGTTGGCCTTCAATCAAGAAATGCCAACCTTTAAGTAAAATAACAAAAGTCGCTAGCATTCAATAAAGAAATCCAACCAGCATCGAAATTTCATCAAACACCGGCAAATATCCAGTCTATGCCGCCGGCCATGAACCGGTGTTATGCGTGAACAGAAGTGAAATTATTAAAGCTAGATCGAATGCCGCCTGTGTAGAAAACAAAACAAGACGGCCTCTACAATTTTTGATCCAACGCTGGCTTCTGGAAAAGCTACACCGCCAGCGTAGAGGCAGTATAGGATGTCCACAATACATAAATTGTTAAAACCAATTCAACACCGCCAGCTTATAGGCAGTGCACAATATTATGGGCGTTTTGATTTTTCATTGAACACCGGCAAATTCAAACAAATGCCGCCGGCGTTGTACCGGCATATACTTAACAGACAGATTCGGAAATCCAAATTTTTAATGAACGCTGGCCAAATCCATTTCTACACTGCCGGTGTACTTTTTGTGACTGTCGGTGTACTTATTGTAACTGCCGGTGTAATTGTTGTAACTACCGGTGTAATTGTTGTAACTGTTGGTGTATGTGGTTGTCCTTTGAAATTCCATTTGGAGTTCTATAAGAAACTACAACCAAATTTCATTATAGGGGATTGGAGAGCTATCGAAATCATAGAAAAATAAAGGGAAAAAGCAAGAACAATATGCGTTTGAGTGATTCAATCCTAGAGCACTAAAACCATAATGTTCTAGTAACATAAAGATGATTCTAGGGTTTAGGTACAATCAAGCTTTACCCTTTTCTTTGGGTTTATGGATTTGAAGACAATAATTGATGAATGAATTGCATATGAAGGTGTTCTCTATCCTTGTTTTGTTTTAATTATTGCTTGATCGTATGTTGAGATACCATGTTTAATTAGATTATGAATATGCATGGATGGATTTGATGAATTGGATAAATCAATTCACTTTGATGTTGATTTTGATCAACTGGGAATTTAGCTATTATTGTTTATAATCTGTTTAAATTGTGGATGGCTAACATGAATTAGATAGATAGGATTAGAGATACCCAGGAGGGATTTGATAATCTGTATAAACATATCTTGAGCTTTTTGAAAAGATTTGTCATAGGGATATGCAAGTTTTGATAAAAGTCATGAACTCATGTTCTTTATGCAGTTAAAGTTGCAATTTTCGGTCACTTGACGGTGCTTAATTTGTGATTTTAACTAGAGTAGTATTTTCGATGTGAGCGAAGTACTATTTACCTAATAATTATAGATAAATTGCCTTGACGGGATAATTTATACTATAGTTCGAATTTTTCTATTCCGGGAGGTGGGATAATTCTTGTGAATTTGGTTAAATCCCAAGTAATCAGATTTAATATCAACTTGAAGCATCAATTCAATTCAAATGATAATATAAATGCATATTCTTGATTGTTGTTGCATCTCTTAAACCCTGATCTCTCATTTGTGTTGCTAAAGCATAAGGTTTGAAGTGTTCAATTACATTAATTAGTTTAGTTCTAAATTAGATAACAATTTGATAAATTAGTTAAAATTTGTTATTTGATAGCTTAGATTAGGGAAAGATTCGAATTGCTAGTAATTAGCCAATTAGCTCCTTGTGGTACAACCTGGACTCATCAGTGTTTGCTACATATGCATTCAATTTGATGGCCGATCATTTTGTGCATGTAACTAGAATTTGTAGTAGCACAAGAAAAAATTCCTGTTTTAGGAGTCTTGAGTACTCTTGTGCATATTGTATTTCTAGGATGTTGGGAATACTCAATTGTTGACTTTAGTTTAATTAAACTTAAATTGTGCCTGTTACATTAGCCTAGGTGTGTAGACATGCGTGAATGCGTTTTATTACAGTCATACGAGGCTTCACCACTCACTTTTCAATTATTTCAGGTGATGAGAGTTCATATGCTATGATTCCATGAATTTCGAGACTGACGAGTACAAGGAGTGACCTCGATGATTTGAGAGCTAGGTGGGACTTTGGAAACATTTTTTATATGAATACATGACTTTGATTTGATGGATAATTGTAAACACTTAACTTTATTATTGCTTTTAGGCTGAATGCCAAACTTCGTAATTGGGCTGAGCTTAGCTTCCCTTTTCTTTGGTTGATATATTACATGTTTTAAACCCTAAAATCTCCATCCTACTCTTTCTTAAAGCATTTACATACATACTGATATAATGGTTTCTAAGTTATTTATAAATTGTCTTTTGACTCAACATGGTTTTACTAAAGAGCACAATCACAATTTCATAAGTAAAGTGTGATTAGAAACTCACCTAGTTATCAAAAGCCGCGCATATTTTGGAGGCGATGCGTGAGGCGATGCATATAGTGATGCAACTACACCCTTAAGCACCCTAAGAGTCAGACCGTTTCAATTTGTGAGCAATTTCAACACTTACTATTATAAGGTCATACCATTCAACTTTTAGAATGTCGATGCTACGTGCCATGGGCTAGTAAAAAAAGAGTTCAAAGAAAAGTAAGTTGAAACATGAAAGTTTATGCTGATGATATGATTTTGAAAAGTAAGGAGTCTAGTAGCCACTTTGATAGTCTAAGGAAAACATTTGGCCATCTAAGGCAATATCGAATGAAACTTAACCCACAAAGGGCTCAAAGCAAACCTTAAAAAAATCAAAGCTATGCTAAACATGCGGTGGCAGGAATCAATCACCAGGTCTTATCATGCGAGCATGAGCTAAGAGAATTCAAGGACTAATCTAGAGGTTCCTTACCAACACAACCAATACTGAAGAAACTTGTTTTGTTGATGGTTTTCTTAAGCACACTAGGAATTTAAAATTTAACTTAATTTGGTGTGGTGATGATGTACTAAACATTAAGTGAGAGGAAATGTTGTATAAACATGGAAGAGTAAGGAAAAGAAGTAGAGAATAGGGTACAAGAGTCCACCAGCAAGAAATCTAGATAACACTGGGTAAACGATGCAATTTGTAAAAGGATCCTAGAATACTGTTGGGGACTGACTCACTATCCACATTCCACCAATGAGTTCATAATACTTTTGAGGATTGGCTTGGGTATAACCTGAACAAGCACCAAACCTTCTACTTTTATTTCTAGAATATAGGTAAATATAATACCCTATTAGAGAAATTATTAATTGAATATTATTATACTTCATTCCTTTGATAGCAAACAAAATTTCTTATCAATTAATGAATGTGGCGAACAACCTTTAATCTCTAATTGTGAGTCATATTAATTGGTGATTAAAATAGCTCAAGTTAGATTGGTGCATCATATCCTCTCTAGTGTCGTCCATATCATTAAACTCTAAACACTCTTTAGAAACCCTAAATTCTTAATTCACTTTTTTTCGTAAAATTAACATCTCAATGTTGATCACAAACTTAGGTCGTACCATGTAATCCCTTAAATTTCTTAAAGACATTTAGAGACTCGTTATGAAAATAATAACGTTGAATAGGTTCATATCTAAAAGCATCAATCAGTGCACAAAGTTTTTAAGGTTTTGAAAAATCCTATAGACTTCCAATGGACCAATGAATGTGAAGTTGCCTTCACTGAGCTAAAGAGACTATCCACTACCTTATTGTTCCTAGCAAAGCCTATCCTAGGTGAAGAACCGTTTCAGTATCTAGATATTAGTCGCAAAACCCCCCTTCAATTCTTGTCCGAGAGGATGGTAGCGAACATAGGTCGATCTACTATATAAGCCACATTTTAAAAGGCCTAGAAAAAAGATACTTTGAGGCTTAGACCTTACTTGGAAGGTTACTAGGTTACGGTGTTAATTGACCAACCTCTTCGAAACATCCTCCACAAACTTGATGCTCTAAGAAGAATGGTGAAGTATGCCTTAAAGCTCATTACCTATAGAGTATAATTTAAAGCTATAAAAACCATTAAGGCACAAGTCCTTACAGCTTTTGTGGTGAAATATATACCTCCTACCCCCTTGAAGAGCCTTTAAGAGATAGAGGACTGAAGTGGACCCTGTATGTCAATAGGTCATCTAATCAAGAAAGACATGAAATTGGTTTGGTGCTACAGGGCCTGCACAATGTCATAATATGTTTTGCCCTCAAGTTCCACCTTAATGTTAGTACAGATAATGTGGAATATAAAGCCCTTATTATAGGCCTTAAGTTGGCCAAGGAAGTCGGAGTTGATAATTTGAAATTTTTTTCTAACTCACAATTTGTTGTTTAGCAGGTAAAAAGGTGAATACAAAACCAAAAGAAGATGTGATGATAAAGTATGTGGAGATCCTCTAAATCCTAACTGTAGAATTTCTACTATAGAGTATTCATAAAATGCATTGAGCTTATAATACGGAGGCCAACAAGTTATCCAAGTTCACCACTATCAATCTCCTAATGCCTGGCCGAAAGATGATAGGATATTTGTGAAAAGCTACCCTAACATTGTTAAACCAACTAGGTTCTCATTAGATTTTGATGAAAGCATATTTGTATAACATAAAGTGCTAAAATAATATCTAAACCATACTTAATTTAATCTAAAACAAATCTTCGATAAGCCACGCAAATGGACAAATTATATGTTCATTAGACTAAACAAAACACGAAGGAAATGATAAATTAAGACAACCTTCACTTTTGATCTTTTTGTGTTTTGTTTGTATGAGTTTTGCAGGCCTGGAGTGCATGGATGAGCTAGTGAAATTATCCCAACTCATCAATATAAGTGGAAAATGTAAACAACATTCTATAGATTTTTGGGGATCTACTAGAGTCCCCTACTAAGCAAATTTAGGCTATCGACAAGATGGTAAGGTTTTGCACCAGCTCATTGGTACAGTTAAAACTAACCATTAACGCATGATATAAAAGGCTAAATGGGGAGATTTTTACCTATAACCAATTGATCTTTTGGAGACTATCTATATACAAAATATTGTTGATTCAAACAACTTTTTGAGAGCTATTATTTTAAAAGATACAAGTGCATTAATCCCTTTTCATTTCACTTGTCCTTTGTTCATTTCATCACATAAACACCATTTTTACCACAATAAACTCAATTCCTTGGCATAAGAATCATTTTAACACTCAAATACGATTTTCACTATAAGGTGCATACTTAATAAAATATCATATGAAAGTAGTAAGTCGTATTTTATATTTTTTTAAAGGATCACTCAAGAAGAATACTATTGAAAAAGTTGTTTGGTTCAAATATTAAAGGGTTTGTTATGTTGATTAAGGAGGGCAAAATCTTGATTAAAATTGTACTTTGGATTGTTGAAATAAGTCTAGAGATTTCTAATAATATGAAACAAAAAACAAACTTTTGTGGCTTCAAGTAGTGCAAAAGCTTTGTCTTCTTGCAAAAGAAGTTGTGAAGTCATTTGGCTCCAAATATTGATGACAAAGTTACGTGTCTGTTGGTCCAACTAATCATGCTTATTTTGATGGCAAATCAATGAAAACATCAACGTTTAGAAATAAGTTCAATTAACATATTAACAATTCTAGCAGTTAAAAAGGAAAAAAAAAAGAAAAAAGAAGAAAGAAATCAAGGTTTCACAAAAAAAAAAGGTCATATAAGAAATCAACATTTTAAATAGTTTAAAAAATTATCAACGCTTTAAGTGGATGACAAATAGTTATAAAAATAGACTGCACTATATTATATAATGTTCGTCATTTTCTTAATCATTTAGAATATTAATCTCTTAATTGAACCTTTTTATGAAATATTGATATTTTTTTTTTAACCACTCAAAACATTCACATCTTATTTGAACTTACCATAAAATATTGATAACTTCCAATGTAATTTACCCAATTAACATAGTAGTTCAACATTATTGATGTAGCATGTCAAATAAATCAAAAAATCACCAAAACAAAAGATGGAAGGAGCATCGGATCTGTAGTACATTCCAACTCATAGGCAAGAGGCCAAACCTCTAACAATATCCTTAGCCATAAAGCCTTTTGAGCGAATCCTTTACAAGTTATATCTTTTGGACTTTTCCCCTCATTATAAGGAAGGGGAAGTATTTCAACTACTTTTATCACATTTCTGGTGCTATAAGACCATGGAGTTTTTACGGTTCCGTCAATAGGACCATCCCGCTATTAATCTAACTATTAAGATAAATATAGTAAATGAAATATTAACTATTTTAGTGATTCAATCATGGTTAGGTATGACATGAACTGTTGGATTGTGACAAAACTAAACCCGTCAAAATTAATAACGGGACCATAAAATTTTCTTAAGACAATTAGCATCTACTCTTTGGTTTCAAGAGTGTTAGTAGATTTAGCATTAATGCTAATAGTTAAATTAATTTTATAGGTTACTAGAAGTAATGTCATAGGATAATTAGGGTTGATACAATAGTAAGTGTCATTGGTCCATAATTTGCTATGCTAACTTTTCAAACTATATTAAACATCTGTTTTCGTTTTCAAGTGTTATATTCTTGAGGGTGTGCGTTAATAATAAAATCACATTTTTTTTTATTAAAAAAGATTATCTCCAAATGAAGTGCATCATAGATCTTAGTAGATTAATATAATCAAGTGTAGTTACTTCTAGTTCCTAGACCAAGGCACACTCACGAGCAGAAAAAGGGACCTGTCACATGTAATGAGTAAGTACGCAAACCATATGAAATTGCAGGGGTGCATACTGCTCATTCAATATCACAGCAATTGTTCAAGAACAACTACACCTGCGGAGCTTTCATAACATATTTAGGTGTCATTTCTTTCCAAGATTTAAGGAGAATTTGATAAATATTCATCAATAAGGGTGGGATGAAATCAAAATCTACCCTTCTTCATCCCACCTGCCCTTTTGTAGATCCCTTGAAACAAAATCAACAATTTCGCATCTGTTGTTTTATGCTTGCAAATAAGTAATATTAGTTTTTTAAAATGCTTTAAAACATGGAAATAAGAACTAAAGTTAGTACGCAAAATTCGATATATATTCGGAGAGATATCACTCAAGAAGTCAGAAGGCCTCTTAACATAATATTACTTATTGATCGTTTATATACATTTCATATTTATTGTTGTATGGTTCAGCCAAATAAGTCTGGACATATTTTACTATAATGGCTTGTTAAATGGTAGCCTCATACTTCCAAGGTATGAAACACAACCATGGAGTACTTTTGACCCGTCATGCTAGTGGAGTATAAGAACATGTACTTCAACATACTGATGTCTTTGTCACTTGAGCCTGCTTGGATTGTTTAACTTTCAATTATATCTTTTCTATATTTGATTTACATCTATTTCTCATATATATCTTATTTGTATCATATTTGTTTAAAAACGACAAAAATAAGACAAAATGATCAGAAAATGGTGCAATAAACACACTTTTCGACCAAAAAAAAAAATAAACTTTAATTTCTTAAATTCAAATTCAACGTTTGGTTTTAGATTTTGAGATTAATCTCTTCACTTCTTAAAAATAAAGTACAAGATATTAAGTGCTTGGATTATCATTTTGCCATCGTTTTAGTGTCATTTTCAAACTGAACCGATACTAAACCGATACAGATATGATACCGATGAAAAATCAACAGATTTACTCATAAACTAATTAAACTAAACCGATGTTAGAACCAATAACAAACCAATACTAATCTAATACAGATCCGATGCAGATAAAAATTTAACAATCCAAATAGGCCCTAAGAGTTGGTACTGGCACATGTCCACCACCATGCTGCACTAATTTTGAAAACCGAAAAAGTGATTCCTAAAATTAAAAACGCTACAATCATTTGGTGCAACCAACTTATCAAATGTTAGTGGGGAGATGCTTGCAAACTGAAAAAGGAAGATTACCATATAACTCAACCAATAGTTTCCTATGTCTGCCATGACCAGCCAGCAAGACTCAAGTACATGAGTTTTCAAAGTTCTAACAGCTGTCCATACAGCACATAGTCCTTAAACATCCATCGACAAGAACAGGAAAATTATTTACTCCCCTCGCATAAGTTGAGTCATCTATTAACACCGCATAAGGGTTTCTACCACCCTTGATATGCAAAAAATTAATGCAACAGATTAGCCTTACCACACACACCTGTAAGTGACGTGCAACCCAGTAATCTCTCCACTATGGGTAACCTTAACCACCTGCCCCTTCTCAAGACCATAGTATCTCACGATTGCATCTGTCAGCAACATCCTAGGAAGCTGGGAAGAAGAAAATCAAAACATTGCAGTTAGAAGAATGTGTGTGTGTTTGTGTGTGTACAGCCTTCTGAAAAGCCCTAGGTTCAAATATCTCTGGATGAAGATCCATAGATACAAGTTGCCTTACAAACAAGTAGCCAAAAATATAAACCGACTGTCATGCAGTATCAGATGCAATCATATAAAATATGTTTTGAGGAAAAAAATCCCTACTAAAGATGCTTCTGATTAATCAAGCCTCTGGGTACAGATATCCATATCTAAGATGAATGGGGGTGACCCTTGAAAATTGCAAGAGGCAATTAAAGACGCAAGGGATTCGATAATCGATCCCATAGTCCCAAAAGCAACTTGTTCCTCCATGCTTTCCATTTGCTCCAGAATGCATATGAAAAAAAAATGGTCAGTTGTCGTTTCTCAAACCTTTTGCATGAAAATGTGATACATAACCATCACAACAGCCATTAATTTATTATAAAAGGGATGCTGGGCATGCAGACTCAACATAGCATTGCATCATTTCTCTAGATAACTCTGTCTTTTGGCTGAACATCAATTTGAGTGACAGTTTTTCTCCCAGATTCCCCACATCAAATATTCTGTGTCGTAAGAACTAATCAATACAGTTTTCACATGAAGAAGACGCTCATAACGCATCCCATATGTGCATACATCTACAGAAGTACTCTTTTTCCTTATACTAAATTTGGAATCGGATACTAAAGACAATCACAGAGAAAACAAAGTAGCATCTGACAGTCCGTCTCCACAGACACCGAAAACTGAGAACCACAACAAAGCTCAACTCTCTCCCACTATAAATCACACCTTTAATATAGTGACATTTTTGAAAGATAGTGAAACTAATTTTGGCAAACTTATGCACACAGAAAGAAAGCAAGACCTGTTGGTAATAATATGGCATGGTTCAACAGAAACATGCGGTATCATATGAAGCATGGAAGAGAATGACAACACATCATATCTTGCCATATAATTTTATTGCTTTTCATAAAAGTCTACCAGACCTGTTTCTCCTGTATACAGTACTTCTTTAACAGCTTTTGCTTCTCTTCTTCGGTGAGCACTCGATGCTTTGGCTTCAGAACATGCTTGGTTATATTTACAAGCAAGTCAGTGATCTGGCAAGAACAAGCAATCATCAGATAACAGAAGCTTGGTCATTTAAACCACAACACAGCAGAAATCATATTGAAAAAGCCAAGCATCATGCAATTTAGGAACATATTAATCCACAGTAAAAGTTGAACATAGCTAGCAATCCGGGCTAAGACGAACCTGAAAGAGCTCAACTTTGAAGGGGAAATCATGCACTGCTTTCATCGCTTGTTTCGTGATTTCACTTTGCATGACTATAATCAACCCAGTCAAACTTTCTTTATTAACAATCTGACCGGCGATGCTGCGGATGACATAAACTTTCACAGCACCAGGCCCACAGAAAACAGCTAAAGTCTGCAGCATACATTATAATGTTCGAAATCATAAAGAAACCTAAGATCAAATTAGACAAACAAGGAAAAAATTCCGTCAATTAACTCTTCTTCAAGGCCTTACTTCAACACCCTCCCTTTTTTATTTTTCTTTTTCCATTTTTTCTTTCCGGTTTCATTAACACAGAGGCATGGCTACCTTCGGACGATTGAATCTCTCCACAAGAACCATGCAGCATTAAACCAACTCCTTGAGCTTCAAATTTTGAATTTTTTTTATGTATATTTTTGTTTAACACATATATTAGAATAAACCCACAATGTAGATTTACCAGCATTACCAAGGCGTAATCACATAATCACACTTTAAGGGGAGAAGAAAACTAAAACCTACAATCCAATAAATTTTTCAAAAACCCTAAAATAAGTGCAATTAATTTGTCAATAAACATTATTTGAAAAGAAAAGGAAAAAGGAAAAGCAGAAAAATTACGCGTTTGGTAGGGTCAGAGCGAGAAGCGGCGACGATGCGAAGACGTTCGACGTCGGGGCTTTGGCCGTGAATGGAACGGAATTCCTGAAGAGTGAGGTTGATATCGGAAGTTTGGACGGAGTAACCTCTGTCTCTAAGCATCTCAAGGAGGGTTCGACGGGCTAGGTAGTAACGGTGGCTTTCTATGCTGCCGTCGTCCACGTAGCTACTCAAGCATCGACGAGCTTGTGAAGCTGCTGCTGCTGGCGGTGGCGTTGGGGCTCCCGCTCCGCTGCCGTTCGCCTCTGTCTCCATGCTGGTTCCTTCCATCACTCTCTCTCCCTCTCTCTGCTTGTGACAGTAGGCAGTAAGGAGGGGGCTAGTAGTCAATGGGTTCAGGATGGGACGAGAACCGGGTCGACCCGCATGCAATTAATTTATCGGGTTTTTTAATATATATATTTTAACATTATTATAGAAACGATAAGATTATTAACTATTAATATAAATATTTGCCGGTAGACCCTTTGCATGTACAAAAAATAAATAAAATTATATAATATAATCTATAAGCTATCTAAGACCCTAGATGGTTAGGTATATAAAAAAAGAAAAGGAAAATATTACATAACCAATGAAGGAGTGTATTTATATAATATATAAAGGAAAGAAAGATGAAGACTCCTCCAAAGAAAGCCAATTTTGCATATGATTTATTCAATCAAACAAGTCATATAGATACAATTTTGATGAAATATATGAATAATGGTTGAGAAACTATGTACATAAAATAAGTAAGATTATATATATACAATGCTAATACCTTGTAGTTATGTCGTTAAGCTCTTTGTATAGCAATTAAAGGGTAAATTTCTTAATCCTAAAAAGTTGCATAGTAATATAAAAATAAGAAGAGTTATTATTTTGACACAATTGGATAATATGGAAATGCATGAGAGTATAATTTTTATTTTAGGAAACAAATGTTAAAGCTATATATAATTAAACTATAGATCCTAAAAGAAAAAAAAAGCTAATTAAGATATATTTCTTACTAAATAATAATCTTCATGATTATGATTGAATTTATTGACCTCAACTCTAAGTATAATGGGCATATTGAAAAATGTAAATGCCTTTGATCAAATATGTCTATATTAATTGCTCGTTCACTTCATATGAATAGTTACTCATTCTCTTATCAATCAATGCTACTATTATGGTATTCACTTGAGAGGTATGACCATTCATAATGAATTATTATTACTAAAATGATAAATAGCAATTTATGTCTCTAGCCTCATGAATGGCCATTTAATGTTTCATTTTTCAAGTTTGTCATAAATACCTCTCTCTTGACAATATCACATATACAATTATCTTCTTTCTATAATAAATACAATGACATTATAGATATTTTACCGTTTGCTTCAATAATTATACCAAGTGAACATAATAATAGCCATTACAACCCTATTACATTCCCCTAAAGTAAACTAGCCATAAATTCAATAAACATGTTTAAACTCTCTTAATAATAAAACAGAATTCCCAATTCAATAAATTAGAAATATCCAATTATCTAAATCAAAGATCTTTTTTTAATTTTTTTTCTCTTTTATTTTAACACAAAGCAAAATCCCATCTTTATTTAACAAATAAAAAAAAAAAAAAAGATCCAACCCAAATAGCTCATTCACTTCACTGAATGGAATAAGAGGGGAATGAAATTCTAATTTAAAGGGAATGTAATAAGGTTGTAATGATTATTACAATATTTATTTGGTGTTAAAAATAAAACAAGTAATTATTAGAGTAAAAGGTGAAATATCTATAATGCCTCATGTATTTATTACAGAAAAGGGATAATTGTATAGGTATTATTTTCAAGGTAGAGGTATTTATGAGAAAGTTAAAAAATAGATCATTAAATGGTAATTCATGGGTTGCAGATATGAATTGTTATCCATCATTTTACATAATAGCTTGTGATTCATTTTAAGTGAACATTGTAATATCAGCTTTACGTCAAACGAGAAAGAAATAAATAGCTATTCATGTCCAGTAAACGGACCGAAAATGAATAAAGCTTGATTCCCTAAACTAGTACTAAACAAACAAAATTTGATTGTCCAAGCTTATGTTTAATTCCCAATGGACTTAAAAATCAAAGAATATCAATGAGTTCAACCATTTACCATTATAAAGAAAATCTCAAGACTAGGAGGGCAAAACCACATGATTGAAAAAAAATTATGTGACAGGAGTACCTTAAAAATTTAACTACAACAATAGGTTAATAGCGTTTTATAATGGATTCAACGAGAAAGAGTCTTGTAGCATTTTTATGAGAGTAATTGAGTATTCTTTACTAATAAAGAAACATCATAATCTAAATAATTTTATACATAAGAAAATAAAACAATAAATTATTCATTTATATATATAAAAAAAATATCGATAATGAGAGAATTGCAAACTATAAATTCAGCATTCTCTTTAATAATATAAATATTCAAATTATATGCATTTGCCTCTAGTATCAATTCAAATCAAACAAATACTAAAATAAAAACAACATGTATTGTTTTCTATAAAACCAAAATTAAGTAATAAAATTGTACTTGTGCATTATCCTTTTCCTCAAAGTCCTCTGGGATTTGTGCAAGCGCAGAAAAGGAGCATTAGGCGCTTACAAGACTGATCTGATAGAAAGAAGGGGCCGACAGAAGGATAAACTACAATAGATAATATACCTATAATGGGTGTTAATGTTAAGATTACATTTGTAGTAAAATCATATGAGAAGACAACAACCTCATAAAAAATAATGCTCTGAAAAAAATCCAAATCTTCTTGTATATTGAGAGTGTTTGCTACTCAAATTAAAATCCTATGGATGGTATTGATTTTGCTGTAAAGAGAAGTGTGTAAATGCTTAAGAGCATCCATATTTATTGGGTCATTCATAAGATTCTTAAAGTGCCATATCGGCATTTAAAGGAACTTTTTTTCTGAAGAATCTAACCACTTTATTCGTAAGGCTTTTTACATACTTTTACATAATACTCTATTTTTAGAAAATAATAATAAAATATTTTGAAAGAACTCACTTTTGCAAGTCCTATGGGGTCCTTTGCAGAAGACCTAAAAAAGTTAAAGAAACTCTCCATATCTGTAAAGATCTCAAAAAGTGAGGTCCTTCGTCTAGGAACTCACATAAAGGAACTCGGATGCAAATGCTCTAACTGGCACAATATAATGTAAAAGATTATGGGCGTATCCTCCAGGATTCAACAAGCCTTCTATCAAAAGCTAGGTGACAAAAATAGTACAAAATAATAAGAGAAAAATCCAACAGATTAGGAACATGAAGAAGAAGAAAAAAGTTGAACCAGTCAAATAATTATCACATGCACAAGAGGGTGCAAATTTATGAAGTAATGCTAGCCGAGCCTAATACTTGTGCGCTTGAGCCCATTCTTTTCTATTAACTCTTTACAAGCCTATATGAAGAAGTAAGTTAATAAGCAAATACAAGGAACTTGTTCTAAGGAATGTGGGACAAAAATGCTTTTAAAATACTATTATTACATACAATAATTCCCCACATATTTCAAAAGGATAAAAACAAAGAGATAAAAAATTATGGGTTTTCTCATAGGAGTATTATGCCTCGCATCTAATGTTTTTAAGACTATAAACCAGACCTAGAAAAATGAGATATAACTTACAAAATGAATGATGACGCTTAATGCTTTTGTGAACAAAGAATTTTACTGTAAGCTAAAATGTTCATTAAGTACATTATACTCCACAAATTTCTACTATTCATCATGGTTTTGCACTAATAGGCCATACATGTGCATGGTTATTTTGAGCACTCTAGAGATTTTGCCACAAGTCTTATAGGAGCGCCCATACTTCATACTCATATAAGTCATTCCATTAAGTGTATATTGCATAATACACCACTTTTGAAAAGGATATGGAATTTGATTAAGAGCTTTATTCAACATCACTGCTCTTACAATTTATAACTTTACACACCATAGGAGGAATAATATTTAATAGTACTACGCAAATCAACTAATGACTTGTGATTATCTATATGAATCTATTTCATGGGATCTTTAATCACATAGGTTGGGTTTCCATCATTATTGATGTCTCATCTTAGTTTTAATCCCATACCCCTTGATGTTTCACTTATTAATTTTCTTGCCAAATGTTGAGTCAAAAGATTGGTCAAATTCACTTCTGACTTCATATAATCTATTGAAATTATTCCATATTTTAGTAGCCACTTCACTACATCATGTCTCAATCGAATAAATCTATTCTTTCCTTTAAAGATCTTATTCTTGAAAATAAATATTGCTGCTTGACAATCACAATGCATAGATACAGATGTATAGATTTTAAACCTAATGGAATATTTGCCAAAAAGTTTCTTAACCATTCAGTTTCATTACCAACCAATTCTAGAGTAATAAACTTTGATTCCATAGTAGACTTAGCCATTTGTAGTATTTTCCAATGACAAATTTTTGTTTCCTGCATCTTCAATAGTGTACCTAGTAATCATGGAGTCCCAAAATGTTCTTTTCTTCCTTGTATGAGCAATAAGCATCAAGCAACTCACTAGATAGAGTACTTATAATAATGTACTATATACCTTAGTTGCATGAGTCCAAAGCTCCATTTATTTAGAGGATGGATCCATAGGTTTAGTATTGGTATCCAAAACTAAGAAGGTACGTTCCTGTAATCTCTTAAAGTTATCTCTATCAAAGATTTCTATATTTGATATGTCTAGAAATGGCTTTACATAAGGAAGCATAGGTAGAATGGGATGGTGCCATTAGTAGCAACCTCATGAATGGCAGGAACAACGAAGTTGATAGTCGGAGGTGCAGGAGCAATATGAATAGATGGATCAGTGGCCATAATTATCCTTAAGACTGTTGCAAAGAGAAGCGTATAAATGTTTGAGGTGTACTAGGCATTGTCCTTAATAATAATTAACCTAGCACAATAAAATGTAAAAATTACGGGTGTATCCCTTAAGATTCTAGCAAAAGCTAGGGAATAGGAACAATAAAAAATAATAAGGGAAAAACCCAGCAGATTAGAAACACAAATAAGAAGAGAAAAATAGTAGTGGGTGGCATTATTTATGTAACGTGTAGATAAGATTATGTGACAAGTATATAAGATTATTTAAAAATGGTCGAATAATAGGTAGTAGTGGAACAACAAAATCAGAAAACGTGGTAACTAATTTTGAACTAGTCAAATTTTGCTAGTTTTAAATACCATCCAAATTAAATAAAAGATAATGTGGAATATAAAAAGTTTCCTTAAACTAGGCCGCAATAGTTATCACACGCACAAGGGATGGCAAATCTGAGAAGTAACACTAGCCTGACCTAATACTTTACATGCAATCCTATACATTTTCATTAACTCTTTATAAGCCCATATGAAGAAATAAGTTAATAAACAAGAACAAAAAACTTGTTCTAAAGAATGTGGGACAAAATCCCTTTTGAAATACTGCTATGTGCAATAGATTTTAATATTAATGCAAAACAAAAAAGAGATATGAGATACAAACATGTTTTTTCTACCATATTCTCATAGCAAACTTCAATTGAAAAGATAGAGCTGCCGAAAATTATAAGTGAAGAGAGAAAATTAAAACATTATAAACTTACTACCTTTCTTGAGTGAATAATTGCAAACATTTATTAAATACTTCAAACCATAAAATTAAAGTACTACATAAAATTTAAAGGTTACATGAGAATTTAAAATAAAAACACTAAGTTAACAAAAAGCACAGTAGAATATTTTTTTCAATTCCAAAACTGAAGCACAATACCATACATATGCTTTAAAATAAAAAATGAAAAGGGGAAGGAAAAAAAAAGTAATATCATCTTCTACTCCATAAAACCCATTTAAATCACTATGAAAGTTATATTGAAAACTTTTAATCAATCGAGCAATAAAATACATTCACCTATTTAAGGTTTTGAATTTGCATGTTGATGGAATGAAATTATGAAAGTAGTGCTTTCAAGATACGTTCAATTGGTCGTTGGTTGAGAGAACATCGGATAAGAGAAATAAAGGAAAGAGTTGAGTTAGTTATCATTTTATTTTCATTTATTTTCTTTTTTTTTTTCGAGCAAAGTTGTGTTAATTATCTATTATTGTAATGCCAAAACTTCTTCTTTTAAGACTCCACATTTTCAATACATGAAATACAAATTTTTTGTTTTATTTTTCATTTTATTTACACATTTTTCCAACGTATTTTCTATCATTTTTTTCCTTTTAAGAGTAGGGCCAATTTAGTAAACACTAATAATCTAAAACTTTACATTTTTCCATGTTGTTTTCCAATATCTACTCCCTCCTTTTCCTTAATTTTCTCTCAGTAAAATCAACTTCCATTCTCTTTCCTCCTCCATGTGGAAATTTTTTCCAAGTTAACTAAAAGCCTTTCATTCTATACATCTCCCTCTATATTTTTCTCTCACCTACTTATATTCTTGTCTTAGGTTTATCCATTAGTTGTTTAGACAATTGATTATTTAATAAGATTGTAAGTTTTTTCCCCCACATAGAAATGGTAAGATCAAACATTATCAATTGACAATTAAAAATTAACAATATATATTTATTAGGTTAAAAAATAGAGGACATATGTTTTGATAAAAAAAAAAAAAAAAGTATTCCCCACACCCTTACCCTTACCCCAACCTCCCCCCCCCCCCCCCCCCCCCCCCCCCCGGCAAACTTGTTGTTAAAAGTACAACTATTAATGGTTATTTTAATATCTAAAGGATTTTATAATGAATTATGTTATCATTAATTTGGATCTGCATTATATAATAGATGGTGATTGTGTTACTACTTGATTTTGGCCTAGCCCACTCAATTGCCCTATATATAAAAGGCAATGCACTCCTCTCTTCTTCCTTTTGGCCTTTCAACTACACGATGCAAGCTAAGTGTTCGTGAGTGTTTATCGAATGTGATTCTAATATGGTCTTCGTATATTTTGTAGGTAAGAATAGAGGTGATTTTTAGCTCACTACACTCCTCAGTGATGATGTCACGCCCGCCCCCCGCAAGCGACGGCAACGTGATGCCAGGGCAGGTAAACCCACCACTGGCCCCCTAGCGGCAATGGCCGACACCACCATTGCATCATGGTGACCCCAACCAACGCACGCCCCAAAGGGTACCACGGGCACTATAGGTATTGTTACCCTCAGGATGGATTGACCCCAGTCTGCAGCCTCTAGGGATCGAACCCATGACCTGAGGCTTTTGCCTGCCCCAAAGGCAGCACCTTTCACCAGTTGAGCTGTAGATCAACTGGTGAAAGGTGCTGCCTTTGGGGCAGGCAAAAGCCTTAGGTCTGGGGTTCGAATCTTAGAGTCTGCAGACTGGATTCAACTCTGCCTAAGGGTAACAATACCTATAGTGCCCGTAGTACCCTTTGGGGCATGCGTTGGTTGGGGACACCATGATGCAATGGTGGTATCAGCCATTACCACTAGGGGGCCAGTGGTGGTTGTCTGCCCCGGCATCACATCGCCGTCGCCTGTGGGGGCGGGTGTGACAGATGAAGATTAAATATTAAGGGCTAAAGATGGTTTTCCTTGTTTCTCTTTCTTTATTTATACTCAGATCCTTTCAATTTGTTATTAATGTTACAATATTTGTTGTATTTAGTTGTATATGCTATTTATGAACTACTATTAGTTACCACTGCAAGTAAATTAGTTACAACCTATAGCAATCTTTAAGCCATTGAGGCTCTTTTCTATCTCGATGTCTTAGTTGAGTTGTATCAAATGTCTTCGCTCCTTGAAAAACAACCTTATTTGTAAGGTTGTAAAGTTTCTGAAAATCATCATAGTATTCCCATGTAGTGTCTTCAGTACATAACCTTAGCCATTGAACCAACACTTGTTTCATCTTTTGTCCTTATCGAAAAATAATTTGATTTCTCATAATAGAAAGGGGATGCAATATCGGATGATTATTCACTATCATCGGTGGTAAATCTACAAAGGGAATAGACACTCCATGGGCTTTCTTTAATGTAGAAACATGAAAAACCGGATGTATCTTCGATTCAGCTGATAACTCCAACTTATATGCAATTGAACCACCCCACGAATGATCTTGTAAGGACCATAGTAGTGTTTTGAAAGCTTATGATGACCATGTGTAAAAGACACATGTTTGTAAGGTTGTGACCACACATAAAACAAGTCACCCTCCTTAAAATTGACATTTGATCTATGCTCATCAGTTAACCTCTTCATATACTCCTGATCTTCCAAAAGATTACTTTGAAGCAATTTCAAAATATCATCACACTTCTAAAGATCAGCATCAACTGCATCTATCTTAGTACTCCCCTTAACAAATGCATCAATAGTAGGTGGTTCTCTACCATATACTAAGTGAAAGGGGGCAACTTTAGCACCGTCATAGAATAAACTATTATATGAATACTTTTCCTATGGTAAAAATTGAATCTATTTTATAGAAACTCCAAAGTAAAACTCTTCAAATACTGTTGGATGGTCCCATTAGTACCTCAATTGCCTATTTAATCGATGGTGATATGCAAATTCAATGCAATGCTACTCAATCGAAAAAGTTCCTTCAAAAAATTACAGGTAAAAATTGGATCATGATTAGACACAACCATATTAAGGGACCCATGTAACTTAATCACAATGTTTAAGAACAATTTAACCACTTGTTGCCCTAAAATAAGTTAGTAAGTGTCCCATATGATAATATTTCATGAGTCTATCCACAATTACGAGTATAACATTAAAACCCTAAAATTTAGGAAATGATGTAACAAAATCCATAGCTATATCCTCCCATATTCGCTCAAGAATAGATAATGAATGTAACGATCTTGCCGGTGACTCAGTGAAATACTTGACTTATTGACAAACAACACAATCTTTAACAAATCTCTCTACATCACCCTTAATACCTTCCCAATAACAACAATCAACAAGTCATTTGTAAGTCTTTAGCGCACCAAACCCCTTCAACAAGAATGGAATAAGTGGTAATTGAGACACTAAAAATAAACAAGACCCAATGTAAAGTAATCCATTCTTGAGCTAAAGCGGCCATTTCAATTGATGTCCCTTGTCAATGTTAGACATCATCTTCCTATAAGTTAGCATAGTCATATATTCCTTCTTCAAATCATCTATAAAAGTAAATGATGGTGAAGATATACCATAGAAACAACTGCTATCCCTTTCTTGTCTACATAAAGCATTAGCTATTGTGTTATTTGTGCCTAGTTTGTATAAGTGATTGTGTAATCATATCCAATTAATTTGAATAGATATCTATGTTGATTAGGCATTTGAATCACTTGATTCAAGATCTCCTTTAAACTCATGTGATATTTTTTAATAAGAAAATGACTCCCTAACAGATATTAATGCCACTTTTTTCATAGCTTCCATAATCACAAAAAGTTTTCATACATAAATTGAAGCCTTCTTCAAGTGAATGGGCAATTTCTTGCTAAAATAGGTTATTGGCTTATTCCTCTGCAGTAAGGGTCTATTTCTTTCATTATATTCTTATAATTTGGGCATCATATTTTTATTATTTTCAAAAAGATATTTGTGAAGAAACAAATACTAATGAATATATGATAGTTTACTCATAATCTAACTAAAAAAATATGATACAGATATGATATAAATAAGTTATAGATATAGATTAGATACAGATAAAAATTTGATAATTCAAACAGACCCTAAAATAGCTCCAACTCCCATACCTGAGGCATTGGTCTCTACTATAAATTGTTGAGTAAACTCAAGAAGTTGTAGAATTGGTGTTGAACACAAAGCTTTTTCAAGGTTTTGAAAGGCTGTCTCAGTTTTAGTAATCTATTGAAACTTATCTTGCTATAACATATCTATCAATGGACCAGTTATTGATGCATTGCCTTAATGAAATGTCTATAAAAACCTTAGAGCCTAAAAAATGCAAGCATATCCTTAACTAACATTAATTTTGGCCAATTTTGCACTACTTACACGTTAGTTGGGTTAGGCTAAAGAACATTTTTTTGTCACTATGTATGCCAAATACTCCATTTAAGTCTAGCCAAAATGATACTTAGATTCCTTCGAATAAAATTCATTATCCATCAAAACTTCTAATACCATCATTAAGTGTTGTTCATGCTCCTCCATACCCCTACTATAAACCAAAATATTGTCAAAAAATACAATGACATACTTTCTCAAAAATGGTTTGAGAATGCTAATCATGATAGCCTGAAAAGTTGCAAGTGCATTACTCAAATTGAAAGGCATCATGAGGAATTTGTAATGGCCTTTATGAGTTCTGAAAGCTCTTTTCTCAATGTCATTATTATGCATCATGATCTGATGATACCAAAATCATAAATCAGATATGAAAAACACTTTGCACCATACAATTTTTCT
This sequence comes from Combretum micranthum, assembly GCA_024138025.1. NCBI lineage: Eukaryota > Viridiplantae > Streptophyta > Magnoliopsida > Myrtales > Combretaceae > Combretum > Combretum micranthum. The sequence goes on from JAMXBD010003044.1 coordinate 26,973, forward strand.
AATAGTTCATCCATTATCGGCATAGGAAATTCATCCTTAATATTAGGATTATTAAGGGCCCTATAATCAATACAGAATTGCCACGTTTCGTCCCTCTTCTATACTAAGAGAACTGGCAATGAAAAGGGACTTATACCATCTTTAATAATGCCCCAAGCCAACATATCCCTCACTTGCTTCTCTATCTGGTTTTTCTTAAAACGAGGATCTCTATATGGTTTAACATTAACTGTTGAATCATTTAATAAATGAATCCCATATAGGACACTCCCTTTAGGTGGTAGTGATATAGGTGTCTCAAAAACTTTAGAGTATTTGCCCAATATTTCCTTTAAGGAATTATTGTTGATGAAACTTAATCAATGAGAAGCAAACTGAGCCACTAAGTGATAGTAGCATGCTATTGCTTCGTTTCTCATCAATCATTTGAATTGATGATGAGAAATTTAAGAAACTAATGAAGAATCTCCCAATAGAGACACTTATGTTTCTTGATACGAAAATCCATAGTCAAGGCATTATAATCGATAATGATGGGACCAAGATCCTATAACCATTAAACGCCAAGCACCATATCCGCTCTTTGCACCGATAAGATGTAAAAAGTAATAAAGAATGTATAATTCTATATCACAACTGGCACATCTACACACTTCCCTTCACATATCATTTTATTACCATCAACAACCATTACTTGAAACGAATGTATAGGTAACACAGTCATATTCAAATGTTTAACCAATCTTAGCTACAAAAAATTATGAGTATAGCCACTGTTTACTAAAATGGATAGCGTGTTATTACATTACAAAAAAATTAAGCTTAGACATGTTTAATAAACGTCATAGTCATAATATGTAGGATAAATGCTGTTACATATATTCTGCTAACATGGCAAAATATATTTAATGGTGTTTATTCTATATGTAATGATATTTATTAAATATGATTAATGCTTAATTTTCTTGTAGTGTTACCAATCATCCCAATAAAGGTTGTTTGGCTACACTAGTTTGGTGTCATTTTGAAATCATCTTCAAACTAAACTGATACTAATATAATACTGATAAAAAAATGACAATTTGACTCATAAACTAATCAAATTGAATGATACTGAATAGATATAGATATGATATCAATGAATTACAGATGCCAATCCGATATAGATTTGATACTGACAAAAATCTGATAATCCAAATAGGTCCTAAAATGCAATGTCTTAAGAATTTGCATACCTGACATTGCATGAAAACTCACTGTTCTTGCTTGCTCTTACACCACTATAGGTAATGTATCTCTACTTTCCAAACACTACATATCCTCATGTTCATCCTCCCCATCATCTACTATGAACAGTAAGAATTTTACTTTACGTTTGTGATTTTTGTGAAACTTTTCATCACAATTGTAGCATAATCCTTTCTCTCTTAATGCAGCTATTTCAACAAGAGATAGCTTCTTGATTGGAATATGGGTTTTTGGATCTTGTTGGGTTACATTTTGTGAAGATCGGGTTTGAGAAAAAGATAGGATATGTGTATATCATTTTGAAAAGCTAAGGGTTAAAGTAAAAACAAAGGGTTTAGAAAAAGAAGATTGGTCAGATATTTGGATTCATACAGTTTGGCTAAGAAACGGCTTGAATCATGGTTATGGGTCAAAGAATTTGTAGTTCTTGTTTCAAATGAAGTTTAAGACATGAAATGAAACGATTCAATAAGAAGCTATTAGATAGTCCTACTACCTATTAGAAAGGGTTTCAAACTTGTGATTGATAATATCTACAGTTGAAGTTTGCAACAGATTTGCTAATTGGCCTTGCACATCTTCAAAGATGGAAGGGCCAAATCTCTCTTCCCATCTTGTTTGAAAGTTATCTAGGTAGAAATTTATTATTCTTTTCCATCAATTGATACAATTCTAATGCTTTCTCTAAAGAAAATGCAACAATAGTCAATTGCTCATCATTAGGTATCTTATGAAGATTAAAGAAACGCTTTATTTTGAATAACTATCTAAGTACATCAACTCCATTAAACTTCAAAATCTCAAGTTTGATTCCATTTAAATGGAATTGTGAGTACTGTCATTGGAAGATGATGACTTACCTCCATTTGACCTTTGTATGAAACACCTTGAGTTCCATTCTCAACAAAAGCACCAATTGTTACTATCTGATTTTGGCTCAGCCTACTCAATTGCCCTAGATATAAAAGGCAATGAACTCGTCTCTTTCTTTCCTTTCGGCTTTCAATTAAACAATGCAAGCTAACTGTTCATAAACCCTAGATCTCTATCTCTTTTCATCAGTGTTTACAGAATATGATTCTAATATGGTCTTTGTATATTTTGCAGGAGCAACAGAGGTGATTTTTAGCTCACCACACTCCTTAGTCACGAAGACTCAACTATTTTTAAGGCCAAAGATGGTTTTCCCTATTTCCCTTTCTTTATATATGCTTAGATCCTTTTGATTACTTATTACTATTACAATCTCTGTTTTATTTAGTTGTATATGTCGTTTATGAACTAATATTAGTTTCAACTGCTACTTAATTAGTTACAATCTGTAGAAATCTTTTAGCCATTGTGGCGCTTTTCTATATCGATGACTTGGTTGAGTTGTAATAGATAGACTATATAATCAATTTCAATATGTAACGTTTTTGTAAAAACATATATTTTTAAAATAAATAACAATTTAAATAATTTATTTATCTAATCAATTATTTTCTTAGTACCTGTGTAATGGGTGCATAACTTGTTACTTGAAATATAAATGCTAGAGCTAGTCGATTATATGGCAAGGTCGAGTGAAAATGGAGGAGGAAATGGAGAGATGGTTATTAAAAAAAAAAAGAATTTTACATTAAAAGATTTGAGGTTGAATAATTACATTTGATAAAAAAAAATTGTATAGAATATATCTTAATAAATATGGGATTGGATGGACTCCATGGGTAGACTAATTTAGCTAGTTTGGACTTGATTATAATTCTAGGCCTCATTTGGACAACTAGAAAAACACCACCATTTTTTTTTCTTTTGGCCAAACAAACTAAACTTTCACTGATAAATTTTTACCATTGTTAACTTGCTTGTTAGCAAGCATTGCTAATAAGACTATGAATAAATTAAACCAAATTCAACATTTTAAAACTAAAGGTTAGATCGAATGAAATATTGCTGAAGTTTTGAGTCAAGTCCAACTTCCTCCCAAGCTTGAAATATAGACTCAAGTTTAGCTTATATAAACAAATTTAATTTTTAGTTCAAACTCAATTCATTTACAAATCAAACTTAAAATAAGCTAAATTTAGGTAACTTCAAGTAAATTAGAACATGTCCATTCCTAAATATAAAATCCAGAAAGCTAAAAAAATTAATGGATAATCAATAAGTTTAGTTATACATGCATAGTACTACTATTATTAACTGAATCCTTTCATTTGTAAAAATTATATAATAAAATAGGAAAATTTTTTAAAACTCCCCTCTCTATGCTTCCTCTTTATTCTTTGTAAAAAACCATTCTCGCTTTTTTTTTTTTTTTGCACACGCAGTGCAAGTGTCCCATTCACTAGTATATATTATTAAGAAATTAGTTTTTTGTTTTAATTATTATATTATACATAAAATATATTATAACTCATGGCCATGAGCCACCTGACAAGCTTATTCAGTATTTATAGCCTACTTATGAGCTTACACGAGTTGGTTCCCAAACCTAAATAAAAACTTGAGATTAGTTCTTTTAGATAAGAACTTTATTTTGAACTTGAGCTCAAATAACTCACAAGTAGATTAGCCTGTTTACAATACTAATCACTAAATCAACAAACTAAACAAAAAACATTAAACGAAATTGTAAAAATAGTTACAAAAAGTTTGATCATGTATGAAATTGTCCACTTTAAAGTCTAAGTATCAAATTGAATTTCTATATAAATTTTGGATACCAAATTTGACATTTTCTCCATTATAGTATAACAATAATGAGTACCCTTATGATAAATACTTACACTTAATTAATGAAAAATAAAGATAATCCCATTACACAATCTAAGTTTTCACATATTATTAAGAGTCTAGTACATTTACTATCCATATTATTCCTTAGGAATATGATAGATTTTCATTTGTTAATTTTTTATTTTAATAAGGGTATTTTGGGAAAAAAATTCCACTATTAAATTACTATTTATTGATTTGAATAATAAATAATTATTCAATATTTTTTATAATATAGATTCCTTATATAATTGTTATTAGGCAATTAAACATTTTAATGGCTCTTCATAAGGAATACACTTGCAATAGAATCGCTATTAAAACAAAGTGAATGAGCTATTAATGAATTTCTCCTAAAATAGCTTATGTTGTGAGTAGATTGAGTAGATATACACAAAATCTCCATCATGATCAATAGGTTGCAATTGTGAGACTAATGATATACTTGAAAATCAACCAAACAAACAATTATTGCGAAGTTCACTATAGAGTAAGAGTTTATGGCAGTTAGATTGGCTAGTATTGAAGCTGAGTGGAAAAAAAATTTCTCTGCAAATATTCCATTAGGTATAACATCAATAACTTATGGTCGCATTTGGTTGCATAAATTTTCATGAAACTGGAATGGACAAAGATCATTATACCATGTTTGATTTATAAAATATTTGGGACTAGACAAAACCCTCTGCATAGGACTGGATAATTAAAATTTGTGTCTTTTATATTTTATAGTACAAAAATATTATAACTAGATAAAAATAAAATCTCTTAATAAAAATTTTGTCCAATACTATCTATTACCATATGTAAACCCCTAAAGTTTTGTGATCAATTAAGCTTAAACCCTAATTAGAAAGTCAACCGGAATCCCAAAGTCAACAAAACCTAGTCAATTGTAACCGTTCAAATCCGGCATTCCCGTTTAAGCAACTTAGGAAAGTAAGTAAGAGATTAGTATGTAGAATAGTTCATAATAACCTGAGAAAACTTAAAAATATCATATTAGTTAAACCGCGATTCATTTTGAGCACGATTGGACACAGTTTTCGAAAAACGTGTCTCGAGGCTCAGATTAATAAAAATATTTTGAATATACCGTTAGACTCGTAAAAATATAAGGTTTTCAAAAATATCAATTTCATAATTTTTCAATAACTAAAAATATCAGATATCGTAATTATACACGTATTTTCTTACACCGGTACTTAAATTGTCATGTCTAATTTACATTATATTATTTACTACTATTCTACACTATTTATCTATCTCTACTTTTTCTTACAAACCATACCTCTACTTTCTTGCAATTTTCGTTTCCAATACAACTTCACATCTTTCATATCTTACTTTTCATTAACAAAATATAAAAAAATAAAATTCATCCCTCTCTTACACTCAAGTAGCGCCGGCCCCTCTCTCCCCCTCCTCAAATTTTTTTAATTTGCAATTATTTAATTAACACAATTTTCCTCCCACATTTTCCTATAAATACCCCATTTTCCTTCTACTTCTTTCATACCTTCCATACACTAAAAATACTCTCTCAAATTCTCTACAAGAATTCTCTCCCAAAGTTTTCTCAAGTTTAGTTTTCTTAGGTAATATTTCTTCAAGTTTCTTTATGTTTATTTACTTAGTATGAGCTTAGTGTGTGTTTTCTAAAATAAAGGTTAAAGAAAGCAACAATAAGTTCATACTTTGTTTTTGTTCATGAATCTAATTTCTTTTATGTTGCTTTTATATATATATATATATATATTTAACTAAATATATCTATGTAGCTATATATATCTTTTAGACCATAAAACTCATTTGTTTTGTAATTTATTTACTTTCATGTTGTTTTAAGACTAGTCTTTCTAGTCTTAGACTTGTCATCATCAAGTCAAAACATTTTCCTTTTGTTTTTCTTTTTGGGACTAGTCTTTTCTTAATCCCGAAATACCTTGATGAAGCTAAGGTTCCAATACTTGATTTATTTCTTTACTAGCTTATTTCTTCAATTATTATGTTTTTATGTTTTCATAATTTTATGATTCATATTCATAATCATGCGTGAACATATTGATTTTGTCTCAACAAGATAAATAAGAAAAAGTTCTCTTAAAATAGAAACTCTTCTCTAAAAATAAAAGTAGGAAGTACTTTTTCCTAACAACTTAGGAATTTGTCTTAACAAACTTTTCTAAGAAATCTAGAGGAGTTCATAGGAACTTTTGCAATACATACATGGAAAGAAATTCTTGAGTAAACAAAAGTTTTACTAAACTCCACTTTTTCATCAAATACTAGTTGACAACCACCAAGAGTTCCTTTTCATAAAAATGGAATGATCTTAAGAAACAAGGAAATTATTTCTATAAATATAAAGTTGTTATTATTTTAAAAAAGTATTAGAAACTAAGCTTAGAAAATAAAATCATTCTTTGAGAATTTAAAAAGACTAAGGAAATGAAATTAAGGTAAAGAAAAAAAATACTCATTTAAAATAACTTGAGGTATTCTCTAGCAAAAATAAAAGGAATTTTCCAAAAGTTTCACTTTTCCAAAACCTGTAGAAAACTTTACCATTACAAAAATTTTATAATTTAAGACAACTTCATTAGTTTCATACACTTGTTATGAGTCAATAAATATATGTATATACATTTCAAAGGTTTTACAAACTATTATAATATCTATCTCTTTAATATGAGTTTTGTTAAAAGAAGGAATGTAAGTTTTGTGAAAATTCGTGGTGAATCTGATCACCACTATTTCAGAACTCAAACTACTTAGTTTGATGAAAATAGTTTTATAAATAGATAGATCTTTTCGAGTAGGTAAAAAACGGTATATAATATGCGAAATTCTAAGTTAAAATGAGCAAGTTATGGCCATTTTAAGTTGGAATTTCTTCCGATCCGATTTTACCGCGATTTTAAGATAGATTGAGAATTTGCAAAAATAGAAATTCTATGAAAGACTCATTTTGGGTATTTCATCTTGTTTAGGTGAAGAAGGAACTGAGATCACTTTCCCAGAAGACTACTTCGATTAGGAGCAATCGACATGGAGTGAGTTAATCCTTTACTAGTTACATTTCCTTATTTGTGCTTATAAGTAGTAGCACTAGAAAATAAGGAAAAGATAAATAAACAATTATTGTGTGATTTGGATTTATGATTGGTTGAATATAAGTTAAGAATATCGAAAGAGGAATTGATGAATAATTTATGATTTCCTGCAATGATATGATGAATATTGATTTGATCACCTTTAACTTGAACTTGACAATAATGGAATAAATTGAAAAAGATTCATGCATATCATATTTGTGAATCACATTTATTTCACTACTATTCTTCGTGTGGGGAAATAAGGAGTTGTAGTGGTGGCTAGTAGGAGCCAGAAGTAAATGGGCAAGTAGAGCCGGAAAGTCTACAAGGCGAGTAGGAGCCAGTAAATCTGTAAATATTGATGGTCGTATGGATCTGTAACTCTCAACCCCGACATGGAGAGCGTAAAATCCATACACATGGTTTCTGATTAATGTGTATTTTGTTTACTCATGTGATTGGTGCATTCTCATTTGATTGATTAAACACTTGTTTGAATTATGGAAATGTTTTTGTAGATGGGAGTTATCTCACTAAGCTAGATTTGCTTATACCCCTATGGCTTTTTGTTACAGTATGATTACCTATGGTTGGCACGAGGAGCCTTGTATGCCAGGTATGAGCCAAATACTCGGAGTTTTTGGGATAAGTTATATATTTAGTTTTGAGCATAGACTTTTAGGAAAATCTCTATAGTAGGCTTATGTTATAGTTATGTATGCCTTGTTAATGGTTTAATTAAACAAGACTATTTAAGACAGGGGAATGCCCCCAGGAAGTTGTAAGAGATCATTATCCAAACAAATATTCCATGTTTATTTATATAAGTTCTTGCATGTTTTTATTATCTACTTAAATGTAATACCCCTGGGAGTCTCCTACTATCTTGAAAGCACGTCTTGCATGTGATATCAAAGCTCCTGCATGACTAAGGTTGTTATTTATTAGCTTTAATATTATATACGGCGGACTGCCACATTTAGGATACCTTACGGGGCGTGACACCATATATACTAAACATAGTACAAGAGAATTTTATATCTCCATATATGGGAGAGGAGCAATCTATCTATTACTTACGCTCATATTAGATTTGTCTATTAATTTTTTTTCTTGTGACTACAATATCTATTTTAAGATGTTTACTTATTATAAACTTAACAAAGGAAAATATATAGTGGCATGAATAATATTTATTAAATTTTTTATATATAGAAGATAACCTTTGTAGTGATACTTAATGCTCGGTAAAATACTGCATATATAAAAATTTATTTAAAAGATTCCATGAGAAACTCTCACTATACTCCATGAAGATTATCTACATTTATAAGTCAATTCTTTTAAAAAAAAATTAAAAGTAGGGTAAACAATATCATAAAATGCTTAATACAAGCAAGAAGAAAATCACTAAATAACTTTTAAATATTTAAAGAAAAATCTCCTTGTGAGAAGCTGAAAAAAGTTGTGCTATATATATGTGTGTGTGTGTGTGTGTGTGTGTGTGTGAATGAAATACTATATGAAATTTTCTAATCGTAAGAGCTCATTTCTCATTAGATTGGTCCATGATAGTTAATGATATCTAGTAAATTATCAATATATAAATTTCTTTTCGTGCTCTTATTAATTATAAATTGATTAAAAAAGTCTTTGAAAGCAAATGATCAATAAATATAAAAAAAAAATTGTTGTAATAGAATAAAAAAACAAATAGAACTTAAAAGAAATCCAACTATGGTCATTACGTCTCTCTTAATTTACCACTACTATAGTGTAATTGTCTATATTTTTCTAATGTGTGGTGTGTGTGTGTGTTTGTTTTCTAATTTTCAAAAACTACATAAAATGGGCAACTAACCATAGTACTTCATTCTATATATTCCAAAGCCTTTACTACTAATGTCATGTAATTAATTAACATAAAGTATGTTCAAAAATTTTTAAATAGTCTTTAAAGTATTAAATAATGTAAATTGTTGTATTTAAACCCTTTAGTATGAATTTTTATCAATGTGTATTTTCTTTTTTAATATTTTAAAATTATAAAACAAAGAATTAAAAGAATATTTTTTTTATCTTACTACTATTATCATGTAATTAATTAACATAAACACATGTTAAAAATATGAGACGGAGAGCATAGAGGGTCGAACTCTAGACATATTAAAAGCACTAACATTTTCTTACCACTACACCAATGCTTTTTCATTTTGTTTTGTATAAATACTACCTTTCATTACGGTGTGCATGGTACGATTCAGTTCAATTTGTACCTAACTGAACTGTACCATATTTAACAGTTCGGTTTTTCTGTTAAATTCGAATCTAACCATACGTTCGGCTCATAATTTTTTCGAACCGAAAAAAAAAACTGTTCGGTTTGCTGTTCGAACCATTTTTTTCATAAAATTTAAAATATATTCTATGAAAAACTTCCATTGCATATTTCTTATCACTAATGAAAATATAAACAACAATATTTTAAATTAATCATTTACTAAATAAACATGTAAAACTTATAGGAAGGAAGAGATTTCCATCTATTATAAAATTATAATTGTGACTAGTCTCATTTTTTTTAATTATCTTGAATTATAATGATATACTAGACTTTATCCCAATATAAGACATAAAATTTAATCTGTTGTATGCTTTTAACTAATATATTACCAATTATATAAACCAATAAGTAACTAAATAATAGAGGTAAACTAATTAGTAAGATAAATGGAAAAGAAATATGCAAGAGTTAGAATACTAAAGACTAAAATCTAAAATCTATCTTACTTATAAACAACATAACAATTGCAACATATTATGAAAAATCTAATTTTATTTTAATGAATAACACATATCTAAGTCACAAATTTTAAAAAATTAATTGTTTTAAAAATTTGTGATGTAGATATGTATCATTAATAAAACAATTAAGAGTGAAAATAATATGTTTATTTTTTTTAATATATAAAACGGTTCAGTTCGGTTCAAACATACAGTTCAATTCATGGTCCCAAATCGAACCACGAACCTTTTGCTTTTCACCGAACCGTACTATAAAGAAACCGAAATTTTGGTCCAGTCCAGTTTACAGTTCTGTCAGTTTTTTTACACAGCCTTACCTTTCATTATACATGCATGAATCTCAAAGTAGCTGGAGGACCAGGTGTCACAGGATAGGAGTTTCACCCCTCAAAAAGTTCCCGTACGACGCTCAACCATCTCTCGTATCATCGTTTGCTGCTAATTTGGATAGCGAGCCAGTCTTATATTCCCGATTTCCCAAGTTTATTTCGAGCCCACATTCTCATAAGAGCGCCCTCTTAGCTTTACCACGATCCCCATATGTTTGGAAGATTTAACTATTACAACTGGTTTCACCTTGCCTTAGCCTCATCAAAAGAACGGCACCGACTCCCAACCAGTTTGTCCATAGGAGGCTAAACCACGATTAGATGTAACCCATACCCCGAACAAACCCTTTATTGATGCCACTCATAACTCAATATTCCTAAGTTAAACATCCTTATAAAGACCTCAACTCTCGGATGGTGACACTTTTCCCACTTAAATTCATGACATCCTCATCATGAGGCAAATTTGCTACTGCCACTACCCATTCTCAAGCTTTCAGCCCTTCTCCATACCCATTGTCAACATACCAAGATCATCTCACTAGTACTTCGGGCTTCCACAGGCTTCCTCTCGCCCTCACCCATTCATCATACTCCAAGATCGCCTCTTGTTGAGTTGCCTAATGATAAAGTTTGAGCATAAGATCTTGCTTCGACCCCAACTTACGACACAGCCACGCTCAAGCAATGATGTCCTCACCCTGGTGGCTACTCTGCTTAAGCTTCATCCACACTAGCTGAATTGATAACAAAATTAGGGTTAAATCTTGTCTTATGACTCGCGACATAGATGCCGTTTGGCAACAATGTCCTCTCTCTGATAGTTGCTCCTTTTAAGCTTTGCTCACACGAACCGCTTCCATAATAAGAATTACTCACTCGTTAAGAACTCCAAGTAGCATCTAAGCAGTCTGATGGAGCTAGGAACTTTGGCTCTAATACCAATTGTCACGGGACGAGACTTTCACCCCTCAAAGAGTTTCCATATGGCACTCGATCATCCCTCATACCATCATTTGCTACTAATCTGGATGGCGAGCCAGCCTTATCTTCCCCGATTTCCTAAGTCTATTCCAAGCTCCACATTTTCATAAGGAGCGCTCTCTTGGCTTTGCTACAAGCCTCATATGTTTGGGAGGTTCAACTATTATCTAGTTTCGGCCTGCCTTGGCCTCATCGGGAAAGCGACATCAACTCTCAACCAGTTTGTCAATGGGAGGCTAGACCCGCTTTTAGATGTAACCAACACCCGATCAAACTCTCTGTTGATGCTACTCATAACTCGATATACCAAAGTTAAACATCCCATAAAGCCCTCAACTCTCGGACTGTGACACGGGGCCCCTCTATCCTCTCACTTAGGTCCATCACTAGCTATATGCATCATGAACAAATAAGACCTTTAATAAAAATAATAGACACATTCATTTGAAACATAATGTAATTAATTAGTGTTTAAAAATGGAATTACATCCATTCATAATGTTAAGTTGGGACTCAATTCAACTGATCCACATCCACTTATTAAACAATTGGAAAAAAGTTAATTTATGAAACATTAAGAGGAATGAGACATCAACAAATTTGAGAATTACTAATGATGACTGTTCTACCTTAATGATAGAGATCCCATGATGTGAATTGTGCTAGAATGCAGTTCATTCAATGATGAACTAATAGTTCATTTAATAATTTTTATTACCCTTCTAAAGGTATATATACTTGCAATAAGGAAATTGTTTGATTAGTGATTTGCACATAAATCATATCTCATATATACGATTTATGTAATTGTATATAAATTGCATGTATATCTATACATAAATCGCATGTTATACATCATGGGTTTTTTTTTTTATTGGAGTACATTATTAAATTATTTTTGTTCATGCAATTTATTAGTTAAGTAAAATCGCATATAATAGATGCAATTTTGCGTTAGTAAGTGTATAAGGTAAATTATTATTTTTTTTAAGTAATTTTTTTCAAAGATTGATAGAAATGTATTTCTCCATATCTGCAATATATATTTAATAAAATCACCTATATGACTGTAAAGTGGGACCGGTCCTATAATGTATATAGACACGCACATATATGAAACCAAATATGGAAGATAGCTTCCTGTGAAATTTGTTAGTCCAAGAAACATCACGAGGAACCGATAGTATTATCAGATGAAATGTCAATAGAATGCATTCTTTCTTTAAAACCCCAGCCAATGTTAACAGAAGTTGAACCAAATCCAAAGCCTTCACGTTGAACCAAGGTCTACAAGCATGTGGTGGGTTTGGTGACGGGAGGTTTGGTTGAGTGCGTGAGCTGTCGGCGATGGTGGATTAAGTTATGGTGAGGAGTTGCAATTGGGTGCTTATGGGTTTGGTGCCAGCAAGTCATAGCGTGGTTCGTAATTATGTACAGCACATCATGTGTACATGATAGTCCATTCTTTTTCCTTTCTGGCGAAAGGACCAACTTGGGATGTCCAGTAATTCAAGCAGCCACTACGTTAACATCATCAGAAAAGAGACTAAAACAAAAGCCTGTACCCATTCCTTAAACAACGATCGCGCTTACAAAATTCTTAACCATTATGGAATCCCAATGACAGTATCAAGCTTGTTAAACTTCAATTGACATCTTGCTCAAAATAGCTGAGAGACAGATGTAACAATTTAATCAAACATGAACAAGTTAGAATCCAAATTTAGCTGCCATCAACATTTACTTATCTTCAAGCCATATGAATTTTCCTAGAATATGCCCCAAAAGTTACAGCCATTATGCTAGAGGAAAAGAAAAACAAAGCACCAATCTCAATCCGAAGGGATGTTGAAAATGAGAACGCAAGCAAAACAATGATTCAGCGCTGGTTTCCTAAGTTTTTCAGCTGAAATCTTATTTCCATATAGCATAGCATTCAACGAACATTTCGAAGTAGATAATCTAGTCCAAAAAGTATATGCAAGACCATTTTAAGGAGACAATATACATCTTCCTTATCAATCAATAAGGCAACTTTTCCGATCATCTATCGAAGAATGCCAGGTATAAGATTAACTTTTGTGTTTTTGTAATGTTTCACCAAACTAGCTTCATGTGTCTGTCTTGATGAGGACACAACAAGCACACACAATTTTTATGTTACTTTTGCGACAGGATTGGGACACATGCTGTTCCAACATGCACCAGATCAGTAGAACAACAAGCCAAGCATGGAAATACAAAATGCAAGTAGAAGAAAAAACGAATCAAAGGTAAAAAAAGGAACAAGCCAGAGAAGCAATTAAGATACAAGCGAAACAAAACTAATCAAACAAAGTTGAAACATTCTGCAGGAAAAAAGAACCATGTCAGCCATCTCAATGATGCTAAGGGTTGTTGGTCCAAGCAGGAAGCGAGATACAAATGCTACTCGTCGATGAATGCCAACTTATCAGGAGCCAGATCTGGAATCTTTGCTTCTCTTGCTTCCAGGATTTCCATGATTCTTTCTGTTTCCCCAAAAATTTGGAGTGCCTGAAATGCAGTTTCTCTCCTTTTCTCTATGGAGCTTCTCGAGCATATTTTGAGAATACATTGTTTCAGATTTGTAAAACAAGCCCCCAAAATATCAGAGATATTAGCACACAATTTCTCAAACAATCTGTGGCTCAATTGGGTGAGTTCTCCTCATCTTGGCAATCCCGTAATAGAGTTTCGCATATTTTATACATGGAATGTGCAGCCACTGCTCTACAAGTGGTTTCCTCCCGAATATCCATTAAAATCTCTATAGTTGGTTTCTTCTGATCACTGATAGATGACAAAAAGATCTCTTTTGCAAAACGTGCAAGTAATTCCAGGATTTCTTTTGGATTGATCTTACGGAGTTTTCGGAGATCTAACCAACAATCTTTGCGATCGAGTTTAACCCACACAAAATTTGCAGCTGCCCTGATATTAATCAAATCTAGTCTGTCATTGAGATTGTCTTCTATCAGTTTCACATACACAAGACCCTCAGTTACGCTCGTTTTCATTGTACTCGTCGACTCGTCGTTAACATAAGGAAGAGCAGTTGCAATGCTGGTCAATGTCAGCACCGAGTGCCCAACATTTAGGAGGAGATCCTTGATGATCAATCAATGGAGGAGTAACTTGATCATTCTCAAAGCTGAAAACTCCTATAAAATCTAAGGAGAGATATTTTTCCAGAAATTGTATGAGAAGTTTTGGCTCCCTCAGTCTTGCATCAACCAGATGTTTCTGAGTAACAGTGGAGGCAGATTCCACCATCTCCTTGGTGAGTGTCTCCTCACCTTCTAGATGCAGAAAGTAAGGTATAAGTTCTTTTGAATTTGGACTCGGATGAGTGGAACTAGTGTGATTATCCGAACCAATCTTTTGCGTATCCACACTCTGACACCTGGTCTTGAATAATCTAAATAAGGCTGGAACCAAAGAAGCCACATTGAGAATTGTTGCAATGATAAATTTGTATGAAAAAAGCAATTTGCTGAATTTGGATTTTGCAAGATAAAAAAAATGAGATTGTTTCCTATCCTCTATAAATGAGAAGACAGGAATCTCTTTTGTCGCATTTAGCTTCCACATCCAAAGGTTTTCTGCCTCATGTAATTCTTGATTCCGCCTTAAGAGAACCCCACCCACACGTGTTGTTCTATAAAAGTAGATCAGCCTAACAAGCAGGCTCATTAAGCCCACTACTACAGCAATAATTTGAGTTATGAGAATAACTAAAACCGAACACCCATAGTCAGACTCGCCACTGCATGTATTGGAGCCCAAAAATTTGTCCTTATGAATTGAAGTTGCGAAAAGAATAACAAACAATGTTGTTGCAGCCATAAAACCGTATGATACATCCATATAGGATGTTATTGACCTGGCCAACACAAAATGGGGGCAGCCAGATTGAGACAACATCGAAAATTTTATTAGATACTCTTTTAATTTCTCGGCTTTTATCTTCATTTTATCTCTATTATCAAATAATTCTTCCAGAGATCGGTGCTGTCTGTCACATGTAAGTTGTAGATAATTTTTAAGGACTGGAAGCGATGATGCAGCAGTGACGCGTATGCTCAAAAGACTATACATAATTAACAACATGACACCGTGTGCTGCTTTGAATTTGTAGATGACTCCAGTTTTTAGCTGAAACCAGAGATTTGTTATTGAAGAGAAAACAAGAACAAAAAGAGCTACTGTGTTTGCAAAGAGCTCGCCATTCTCCAACATTCCCAGTGAAGCTTGAATATTAGCAAGTGCGATACATAAGAAAGCGGAGGTACTTAACTTAGCAAGTTGATCTAACTGTGACGGCATTGGTGAAATCATATCAGCTGATAGTTTAACTGCAGCTCCTACAACAGCTAGAAAAATGGCATTTAGTGAAAAGTACCAGGATGGTATCCACTTTTGTTTGCTTTGAAAACCTGCTGCAAGATCTGCAGTCATTGCAATGATACAGACCAAAGTGGCTGCTGCAACATATCGGCCCCTTGTTAGTGTTGGCTTACCGAAGTTTGAGTCGTCGATAGGACCATCGGTGCAGTTCAACATGATTGCTTTCCTTAAACAATTCACTTTAATATTTGGTAGTGATCTTATGTAGATATTGTTTTTGCAGGACAAGCAAGCTCGAGTATATATAACCACAAATTAGCTCTCCTCCTCAAGCCTACATTATACTATAATCCCTTCAATGTATGATCCTGTCACCCCACATCAACAACAATATTTTAAGGTGAAGGTGAAGCTTTCAGTTCAAGTCTTTGCATTAATCTTTTCCAAAAGAAATACATGAACATGTTTCTTTCAATTTATTACATTGCATTGCTTAGATATGGTAATATGCTCAAACATCATAATTTATTTGTATCATATCCACATGTGCACTGATATATTCCATATATCTTCTACATGATATTTCAAAAATATAATAGAACTCCCTTGATCTGTAAAGGATTACCAAATAAAGTGGCCTAGTTTCTTCCATCGGTTAAAGCTAAAAGAAGGTATTCTTAGCCAAAAAAATCAGCAATTAGATACTTACTTGTCTATTGTGAAAGATGATTAGCAAATCCTCATCTGATAATTATGGTACTTTTGCTTTATGCGTTTCAGAAGACTTCCTATAAAAATTACTTCTGTTTTGAGTGTAAGCATAAAGTACACCTTTACTTTTGCTGGTCTATTCAACTAGATGCCAAACTTCAAGACATCAAAAGCTAATTCCATCCCTTACTTCATCTTAGTCTGAAAAAGCACAATCTTAGCCAAAATAACTTATGCACCGTTTCCTAGTTGCGATTCAGAATTAGAGGAAAAAAAAGAAATAAAATAAGAACACAAAAACAAGTAGAATCAGACAGCAAGGAAAAGCAGTTTCATCACTGAACTCTCTTGATTATTTCTCATTTTTCCAAATTGATAACATAGTTTTAATTCATCCTGACATAATTTATGAATTCTGAACTGCAACTTCAGTCTGTGCATTGCTTGCACTTAAAGCTTAGTTTCCTTATTTTAATCTCTTGAATTTTCTTATACCTTTTAATTACAAAAACATGTCACAGCAAATTTTACTCAGTGAAGATAAGTGACAAATTCCCATTTCCTGAGAACCATGAAATTATTGCTTTGACAATTGAAAAGGTTTCCAATGTAAAAAACTAATGATTGATTAGGTTTGAATCATTTCTTGCTTCACCTTTATCCTTCGACGATGATGCACAAGTTTGTAGCAAAAGATGAACACCACAGCTCCTAATCCCATCTCTTCTTCTATCTCTCTTAGCCCAAAATGATCTGCCATCTCCTCTACAATCTCTACTATTACTATTTGATTTTTCTTATTATTTCTACTTGTGAGAAGTAAGATATGCATCCACGATGTCAAAAATAAGTTACTTCTCAAGTACATGTGACCAAGAAATTTACTTCTTCTTCTTCTTTTAATTATTTGGCCAAACGAAACATATATTATTTATATGATACTCATCCTCAAGATGAGTCTCAGTACCAATTAGATTACCATTAGACCAATTAATTTTATGAACATGTATTGCGAAACGAAACCGTAATCAATGATTCTGATGTGATGCCTTTGCCTTTTTAATTCCATTTCCAAGCGGTTTAGTTTCTCGATTTAATCTTATGCATTTTCCTTTTCCTTCCAGTTATATTAACATAATACAATGATATACTCATTGGAGATGTTAACGAATCCTCATTTACGATTGCAAACGTTTCTGTACTAAGAGTCTATGCTACATGTGCCTTAAATAAGTAACGTGGGATGATTTAAGGGAATAATTTAAAAAGAATGATAGAGAGGAGAAATAAGTAATCCTAAAATCCTAAATGCATAAGTGACAAAAGATGGAGCCTATATTCGAACTACTAATTTAATCTTTGAGAATAAGATTAAGTATTGGAATGTTTTTTCTCCAGTTTCTATAATGGTCTTAAATAAAGAAGCTTTACTTAGTATTTAGGAATTCTTGGGTATAATGACATCCATCATACCATCTTAGTGATCAAAATGTGAGAAGGAGTATACTTGTGCCAAAGTTATCATAATGAGCTTTAAGTGGGCCTAAGGTTAGTAGCATTATTTGAAAAAGGTTGGAGCGAATGAACCGATATAATAATAGTTAAATCTCCTTAAATCTATTGTAAATTCAAATTAAACTCTTAAAGCCCTATCAACTAACTAATGGAATCAAGCTTGGATAGATAATGGACTTAGCCTTAAATTTTAATATAGCAACTTATAGCTCTCTACATCACTCGGCCATAAATTCGAGGTTTAGTTCATGTAATTACAAAGACAATACTCACTTCATTAATAGCATATTTAGTTTGTGGAATTAAATAGGATGAAAATAAAAATCGAATTGCAATTTTAAGAAATAGATTAGAAAAATAGTAGATATTACTTTGTCTGCTTATACTTAAAAATATTATTTATAATGGATTAGGATATGTCCAAAATTGCAACGTACACTTGTCTCAATTCATGGCTTTATTGTTGGGTTAGAGCCTTATTGATAAATATAAAAATATGTTGGAAAAGACCAAGAACAATTATTTCTTTGGTGTTATGAAGAAACTCCAGTTCCTTGTTTTGCAGATTTTATAATTTTATGGATAAGTTATTCCTTAACCAAACACAAAAAAAGTTTATAAGGGAGAAGAAATTATTATCCATATGAAGTTAACTAAATATGCAGTGAATGAGAGAGTCCTAAATAGAATAACACTTTACGAATAGAATAAAGCACTAATAGCCAACTATGTCCAAAAAAAGATTCAATGGGCATTATATGTAATGTATTATTGATCAAATTTTAACCTGTACAAGTGTGCAAATCACAAACAGTAATTGTTTTGGAAAGTATCAATTTCGTTAATATGCATATAAAAATTTAATTAGTAATTATATGTCACATGTCCATATACATATCATGTAATTTCTAATGTATCTTCTTTCTTTTTTTTACATTGTTCATTTAGTTTAAAAAAAGAAATTACTAGTAATATAATTGAAATGACAATATTTTCCATGCAATCTTAAAACTATAGCCTACATTTCTATCCGAACTCTAGCCACCATCTTAACAAAAAATGAACCTAAGATACAACATTCATGTTAAAACTAAGATTTGGTCAAACATATAAGCATTTGTGTGTTTTGCCACAATGTTTTCAAGCCAAAATTGCTTCAAACTAGGGAGGGCAAGGTAAGTCAAAGGCATTGAACCATGGTGGGTTTAATGACAAAGGTCTGAGTATTTGAGCCATTGTCCATTGTTGTCGTGGGTTAGGCGATGATAGGTTTGAGTCCTACTAAGTCAAGATCTAATGGTGCCTACAAGTTATAGTCTAATTAGTTGGGTATAAGGGATGAAAATTCACTATCCTAAAAATGGTGTGTCATTTCTATCCTGCAAATATAAACTTGTCATGTGTTATGAAGTGATAATTATTACTTGTATTATTTTGAAGAATTTTTTTTTTTTAACTTTTCTCACGCAACAATAGCGGTGAGTGATAAGTGTTAAAAGACCCTCATTATTCACATTATTTTTATATAATATTATATTGATCTTATGTGAATTATTAAGAAAAAGGATACTTATTTGGGTTAAAATGTCAATTTAAAAAATAAAGGAAGATTTTGAGCATTATAAAGATATTTAGATTAGTTAATGATGATTTTTGGTGAAGAATTTAGGAAAATGAAGATTTACAATATACATGACATTTTTGCACATGCTATGCAGAATATTGGTATAGAAGATGAAAAATGTTCAGCAAACAATTTCAAAGTGTACAAGGAGGTTATACAAGCTATGTAGATTGCCTACATAGAAGCTGAAAAGAGATTAGAAGCGACTTAGATTGTACACGATCTAAGTGCATAGGCCATGATCGAGGGTCATACAGGCTCAGATTCCACGAATTTCACCAGTTTACATCCTACACAAGCTTCAAACATAGGTCGTGTAGGATACCTGTGCAGGAGATACTTGGCTATTTCACAAATAGTGGGCTTAGCTCATCTTTGTCATATATCTTCATTCCTAGGAACCCTAGAGAGAAAATTATGAGCTTCAAGAGGAAAAGTGAGAAAGCATCATTGAAGATCACAAAACTTTGTTAAAAGGAATTATTTTACATCTTGTTTACTTTCTATTATTCTAGATTTATTGTTATAATTGTAAAATCCATAGAGAAGTAGATTTCTTTATCCTAAGTCTAGTGAAACCCTAGATCTATGTGATAAGTTTGTTTAATTAATGAAAGTTTATGTTCTTGAGTCTATTCATGCATTCTTTATTGTTCTTATGATTAATTTATGGCCAAAATTGATTACATGTTTGATTTTTTTAGATAGAAAGAGATTTCATTTAATAGAATAGATCTACATGAACAGAGAGGTTTAAATGTGGATCTAGACATAGACTGCATGAATTTTCTACATAAAGATTGAATTTTTGTTAGGAATCTTGAACAATAATGCAATTCTATATGTAATTAATGATGAAAGACATTTCCACTAATCATATAGGGTAAGAATTCAATTATCTTGAAAAAGAAGTTGATGAATTCAGGAATTCCTGCTATTTAAGATATAAATGATCCGTTAATCAATAATTTCTTATAAGAAATTAAGGTTTAGGGTGGATGAAGATAAGGGGTTTCGTTTTGTGATTGTATTATCTTAAGAAGGCACATAATTAACTATTAAGGCTATTAGTTAGATAATTAGTAGTTAAAATATCATCACAATTATTAGGTTAAATAGTAGAGAAACAGTAATACTAGTACTTGATATCTAGATCCTAAGGACGACATCTATGGTAATTTTATTCTGCAATTGATAGGTGTATTGTCTTAGAACTTATTGTAAGATTTATACTGGGTTTTGTTATTTATTATTAATACGACTAATATGCTTTAATCAAGTTTTGACGCCGTTGCTGGGATCTGGCAATATTACGAGAGCCTAAGTTAGCCATTTTTTATTTTATTTTTACTTTTTTGGTTTTTGGGGTTATTCATTTCATTGATTGTGTTCTAGAGTTTTGTAACTGTACAAACCATGAATTGCATGGGATTTATGTGTTTGTATTGTGGAGGTGATGATGCGTATTATGTATTCCCTAATAAATATTATCACCCCTCTAACTCATGTTTTACAAATACATTATTCCATGTTGCTTCTTATCAAGAATTTTCAGATACTGACCTTATGACTGTTAATACTATGATTTGTAGGGAGTGTAGTGGTATACATTGGACTTTTGAATGTCAAAGTGAGAACCCTATCTTGCATTTTTCTCAACACTCACATTACGACCATGCTCAAGCCACATTGACCACATTATCCTCGTCCTTGAGCCATATTGATGAAGATCCTCAAGAAAAATCTACCTTAGAAAGGATCATTAATTCAAGATATGATAACTTAGATTTGTTTGTAAGGACGATAAAAGAACTTTTTTAATCGAACTCCTGGCAATCTTGTGCTCCTGTTCTTTACAAACTCATAAGCATAGAAGAATTAATCATTCTTCTAGGACCATCTCAAGAGGGGGTATCTAGGTTAATTGAATCTTTAGAACTACTGGGAGATATGCGAGAGTAGATAAGGAGATAATTACAAGTCTTTTTGATGCATCAGGAGAAAATGATCCAGATATACAACTTGAGAAGTCAACAAAATTGAAGGATAAGTTGGTGGAGAAGGAAAATAAAATTATAAATCATAGGGTAGATCTGAACAGTCATGAAGATGAGTTAGAGTCTACTAAGAAAAAGAATGAACGTGAGGAATGTGAGGAGACTAAGGAGTTATATCTTAATTCTTTTCCTAGTACTCTAATCTTTGAGAACACAGATCTAGAGGATATTCCTGAAGTTACCCCAAAAGAGATATTTGGAGAGATTGAACATGAGATGGAAATTGAAGATATCGATTTCTTTCCATGTATTGAGTTGATTGGGTGTTTGGGAGTTGATGAACTTCATGAGGAGAACTTAGAGCCTATAGGTTATATCATAGAGTTTGAGTCAACATCGATTTATAAAATTTCTCCCTACAAAAAACTCATGACATTTGAGAATAAGGGAATTGAACTTAAAGAATTGGAATAAGAATGAGAAAGGAATTCCCTTTATTGACTTTAGAAATATGGGAATGGGACACATTCCCATGGGATCCATGTGGAAATATTAACACCAAACGTCGAGTCAACGATGTTAAAAAAAGTGCACTTCTTGGGAGGCAACCCATGATTAACCTAGATAATTTAAGTTCCTTTTGTTTTATTTTGTTTTTACTATCCTAAGTGTCTATTTTTCTATCAAAATTGCAAGTTTTGGGGGTGTGTTTATGCGTTGTTGAAGGAAGTGAGAGTTTGATCTTAAGTGTGAGGATGCACCAATATCAAAACCTTGAAAGCATAAACTTTTTTTGACGGGTTCATAAGTAAATGGATTGTGATGCTACACTTAGTTCTCATGTGACCGGTTATGGATGCTTTCTAATGCAATTTTTGAAAAAACAGGGAAGTCTCAATTCCTTTCTTTTTATTTTCTTTCTTTTTGTTCCTTCTTATACTGATATGCTATAGTAGACATTGAGGGCAATATTTTTTTCTAAGTGTGGGGAAGGGATAATTTGGAAAGATTAAATTAAGTGGTCTTATTATTCACTTTAATGGATTATAATGCACTTCTAATCAAAAGTCTCCCACTTAAATGAATTGAATTGTGAAGAATTTTGAAAATCCTAAAATAGTACTCATTATATCTCTTTATTAAGTTTAGCATTCAAAAAATTAAAAGCAATGATGTGTTTTACTCACTCACTTTGAATTTGGTATACCTAGTCAAAATTGTATGATGAAGTCTAGGTAAGACAAACTTAGTTGCCATTTAATGATGGAATTTAAAGTTTAGAAGTGGATCAAAACCCTTAATAAAATTTAATTGGCTATGTTTCTAAGCTTATTGGGTTATATATTTTCTTTTAAAAATTTTTTAGAGCTCATTTAATGTTTAGTGAAAGGGCATTTGAAGTTTATTTCTTGGTAATTCTTCTTATGATAATCTCTTTGAAAATCATTTGATTAGTTGATGTGCTTAATTGATAGGATAAAAAGCTTAGTTAGTATGGGCAGGCTTTAGTCCCTCAAAAGAGTGAAGTTTAACTCCACTACTAACAAAAGCTGGAAAAGGAAAAAAAAAAAAAGAGGGAAAGAGCTTAAAAGAAGCAGGCAAAAACTCGTCCAGAGGAAAAAGGAAAAGATAGAGACAAAAATCTCCCCCTCTGAAAATGTTTGAAGAGAGAGATGAAGTTGAAATTTTTTGAAGAGATTTAAGAAGGAAAATCCAAGAGAAGAATGAATGCAAAATACTTTTACTTTTGATTAGCGTGCTTAAAAAAGTAGTTAAAAGGGCTATATACTCTTGAATAGGTAGTTGAAACGTGACTGGATCTCTTTTGCTCTAGTTGACTTTGTGTTTACTTTGTTACTTTACAAGCTGCTATTAAATAGTAAGAGTAAAATTTGACTTACCTGGATTAGTTTTAGAATTTCGATTTTGGTATGTTAAGCACATGTATAGTAGGTTTGAGATGAAGATAATAAGGTTTGAAGTTGCTATGATCTAAAATGAAAATTTGAATGCTATTATGCGATTTGAACTTTTATTGAACTTTTGAGTGTAATTAAGGATGTATTTCATTGTTATTAATTATTTGCTTAAAGGTAAGCAAATGGTTAAGTATCGAGAAGTTTGATAAGTGTCAAAAGACCCTTATTATTCACATTTTTTTATATGATATTATATTGATCTTATGTGAATTATTAAGAAAAATGATACTTATTTGGGTTAAAATGTCTTCAGGAATAAAGGAAGATTTTAACCATTATGAAGATATTTAGATGCGTCAATGAAGATTTTGATGAAGCATTTAGGAAAGTGAAGATTTATAACATACATGAACTTTATGCCAAGCTATGCAGGACACTGGTGTAAAAGATGAAAAATGCCCATCAAACAATTTCAAAATGCACAAAGATGCTACGTAAGATGTGAAGAATGCCTACATAAAAGTTGAAAAGAGATAAAAAGTGGATTAGATTGTACAAGACCAAAGTGCACAGGTTGTGATTGAGGGTTATGCAGGCTCAAATTTCACTAGTTTACATCTTATATAAGCTTCGAACACAGGCTGTGTAAGATGCTCGTGCACAAGATACTTTGTTATTTCTTATAAATAGCGGGCTTAGCTCGTCTTTTGTATATATCATCATTCCTAGGAACTCTAGAGAGAAAATTACAAGATTCAAGAGGGAAAGTGTCAGGGTATCATTGAAGATCACAAAACTTTGTTAAAGGAATTATTATATATCTTGTTTAATTTCTATTCCTCTAAATTTCTTTTTATAATTGTAAAATCCATGGAGGAGTAGATTTCTTTACCCTAAGTCTTGTGAAACCCTATATCTATATGTTAAATTTATTTGATTAATGAAAGTTTTTGTTCTTGAGTCTATTCATGCATTCTTTATTATTCTTGTCATTAATTTGTGGCTAGAATTGATTACATTTTTTATTTCTTTTAGATAGAAAAGAGATTTTATCTGATAAAATATATCTACATGAATAGAGAAGTTTGAATGCGAATCTAGACATAGATTACATGAACTTTCTACATAAAGATTGAATCTTTGTTAGGAATCTTGATTAATAATGCAATTCTATATATAATTAATGATGAAAGACATTTCCATTAATCATGTAGAGTTAAAATTCAATTATCTTGAAAAAGAAATTGATGAATTTAGGAATTCCTATAGTTCAAGATATTAACAATCCATTAATCAAACTTTTCTTATAAGAAATTAGGGTTTAGGGTGGATCAAGATAAGGGGTATCGTTTTATGATTGTATTATCTTAAGAAGACACATAATTAACTATTAGGGCTATTAGTTAGATAAGTAGTTGTTGTAATATCATCTCAATTATTAGGTTAAATAGTAGAGAAACAGTAATACTATTACTTGATATCCAGATCCTAGAGGACGACATCTGTAGTAATTCTATTTTGCAATCAATAGATGCGCTGCCTTAAAGCTTATCATAAGTTTCTATTTGGTTTTATTATTTATTATTTGATATGACTAATACGCTTTTGTCAGTAAGCAAGTCCAAGATGAATAGGTATAAAGTGTTACATATACCCTATAAGGTATAGAGTACAGAGTTTTGTACTTGGATCCTACTCTATAGTACCTTGCACCATGTACCCTATAGAAGTCATAAGATAAAGGATACCTCGTGGAATTTGTAAATTTTTTTTCTTTTTCAAATTTTAAGTTATAATATGTAAAAACTACTTTAGATATATATGTGCATTATAAATAACATATCGAAAGAAATTTACAAAATAATTTTTTTTAATGTCACAAGTTTTGTAATATGTAGAACCTATTTATACATTAAAGTTGAAGTCTATAACAAATATTTGTGGAATTCGATTACATGATTTTAACAAAATTATAAAAGGTCTAGCAAATTCTAAAATAAATAAATAAAAATTTTAAAAGCATAAAGTAATAATACTTCTCTAAAACTTAGAAGTTCAAATGCATACCATCGAAATACTTCAAAGATAAAAATTACCAGTACTTTTATAATAAATTAGCACAAGCTAGTCTTAACCAAAAGTGATTGTAAAATAAAAAAAATAAAGTATAATAATTTATTCTTTATTTGTTTTATATTATAATTTTTTAAACAGAGTACATGTTTCAAGATAAGTACATGATACTCTAGAACCTGTATACTCTATTATACAAATTTCAAGATGGGTACAAATATGAAGACCTTATATTATATCATACCTTATGAGAGCAAGTTAAAAAAATACACACAATACCCATATCCTATGCTATGGCAATCAATATCTACGCATATCCTATCCAGTTGAGTAGGTTATAAATAGATACTTTACATGAAAGGGTTACTCGCTCACCTATACGAAGTACATTATTTATTAAGAGATACTAATGCAATACTATTTTTGAAACAACAATTCTTATCCAAAAAGAAGAGCATGGACGTAGGTCTAATGAATGTGTCTAGGGCATTAGAGAAGGTTGGTGGGCGCAGGCCTTGCGTGCGCATCGTGTAGCTTCGGTAGCGAAGAAGAGAATGAAGAGCATTTGGGGAATTTGATTAAAGAATAGCCAGTCCCCTTCATAACAGCTATAAGCCTATCAACCATTCAATCCAACCAAATTTTTGCCCCCCACCAAATAAGCATCCGTGCAAAATAACCACCATAATAGATTCTTTTTGCGGAATAGAGGAAATTGCACTTCTGCTCACCATTCATTCAAAGTAAACAAACAATTATCTCTCTCTCTCTCTCTCTCTCTCTATATATATATATATTCTAGTTTTTCCAAAAAAAGATATCAAATAAAACTTGCAAAATGTGTATCCCAATGTTTGTTACAGTAAAAACTTTATAATCATCAAACACTACCATTATCATTTCAAAAGTTGAAATGTTGATAGTTGATATGCCACTTTTTTAACTACTCAAAAGTCAAAATAATATTAACACATTAAATGAACTTATCAACAAATATCGACACGTGTTACTGTGATTTACTGGTTTGTAACATTAGATGATAATAAAACATCATAATAGGTACGAACTTACTACTACTGAAAGTAGTGGTTAACAAACGTTAAAAGTACCTATATATATATATATATATATAAGCCCTAACAGATCTTATATTTGATGTTACAATACATATTGAAATATCTTACATATACCAAATGAACATGCGTCATTTACCTACGGAACTTTCAAATTTCCCATAATTTTGTCCTCAGTGGGAAGAAGGATAAAGTAGCATCCCATAATTAACTTTCAGCTTTTACGTCAAAAGAGAAATTGCACTTCAAACTTCGGACTCTAAAGTATTGCACGGCCAGCGCACAGTATAAAGTGGTAGATAGCTTTTATTATGGTCAAAAACACACTTTGGATCAACCTAAGATGTCCTTCCTTTTCCTTTCTGGCAAAAGGACCAACTTGAGATGTCCAAATAATTAAAGCAACCACCCCGTGATCATTACCAGCAAAGAGACCCAAAGAAGAGTCTGCAACCATTCTTTAAAGCAGATTCGCACTTACAAAATTCTTAAATATTGTGGAATCCTCATAACCTTATCAACCTTGTTCAACTTTAATTGACATTGTGCTCAAAATAGATGAGTCACAGATCTAACCATTTAATCAAACATTAGTTAGAGTGTCAAACCTAGCTGCAATTAACAAGTATTTATATGCAAGCCACATGAGTTTTCCTGGAATATACCCAGAAGTAATGACCAATGTGCCAGAAAAACAAAGACAATTACTGATATAAGCTCGAAAGGATGGAAAAAATGAGAATGCAAGCACAACATTGATTCAGCACTGGCTTCATAACATTTATCTTTACCAGCAGAAATCTTATTTTCATATGGTCTAGCATTCAATGAACATTATTAAGTAGGTAAACAAACCATCAAAGTTCGGCATCCGTTTAGCTACTCAATAATCTGTTCCCCTTATACCTGAGAATCCAATGTATAAGAGGAACGAGAGATCGAATTACAGCCGTATTTTGCAATACTGCCACAAAACCAAAGCTTATTAACAGAAACTGAAGATGCTGCATACTCGTGTGAAAGACAGTTCATGTTATCCATGCATCAGGCAGTAAATGTCTGGAAAAGATCAAGTAGAGAATAACAGCTCAGCCTATATAGAATAAAGGTTTGGTCTATCTTGCAACGTACCCATCACAGAATCAGGTGAAACAGCACAAGCAAACATCACCAGAAAAGATGGGATCTTATGTCCATATGAAAACAGTTGATCGGAGTAAGAAAGTTGTACAATTCCAAGCAAACAGAGAAAGCAGAAATCTTAATTCTGAAAACCACTTTGCATAGCAGACGTTGTGTCCGTTTTAACTGTCACGCATTTACTCTGCAGTCCGACAATTGTAACAAGGATTTCCTCAAACTGTAGGATGATTTATGAGATCACAAAAGGAGAAGAATTATAGGTTTTGCTTATGCTGTTCAAAGAGACAGTGAATGATGACATTTCAACTGCTGAAAATTGCAGACAGGTTAAAAAACAAGGCACGTAAAATGAAGCTCCTTATCCAGTACAACTTCATTGCATCAATAACATAAACAAAAATTCATGCCATAAATGCTAAAAATGTACGTATGAATGACAGACCAGCATCTCCATTCACAAGCAGCAACCAGGGCATCGGATCAAACCATTCTCATTGCAGTCCAAGCACCTCCTTAGCTGCCCTTCATCTTCATCAAACACCTTCCTGCTACCGTCACAGCTTGGGCATGGTAAAAACCTTACATCCCCACAACTATCACAAACTATCCCCGGATCGTTTACAGGGAATCCCTCCAAAAGCTTTGCCAATTCACCTGCCTCGTTAAGCTGTCTAATCTCCTCTGCCCCACCGACACGCTTTCCCCTAATAAACACATGAGGCAAACTCAATGGCTTTCCATTGAGTACACTTTGCAACTCATTTTTATAAGAAGAATCCATTGATATATCCCTTTCATCTATTACCACTCTAAACCCCTTAAGTATGTTTCTCACCGAACAACAATCCTCAAAAGTCTTCCTGATCCCTCTCAAGGTAGTAAAATACAACACAACCTTGTCTTCCGCACCGACAAGCCGATATTCCTCTTCCAGTTGCGGATTCCCCTCATTATCTACTTCCATAGGCTTACCTACTGTACCGGGACTAGGACTAGGACAATGATTATTCACTAAATTCCTAGAGGACAAAGCACGCCTATAACTGTATACCACATTTGGGTCCATTTTAGCAAGTAAAGCTTCCTCAGATAAATGCTTCCACAGTGGTTTTGTTACTGAACATGGCTCCTTAATTAAAATGTCAGATAGTTTCACTGAACCAAAACCATCATGCAATTGCAACTTCTTCACCGACCCATCAAAATGTGTGTACCTACAAGAACTGGGTTCGTCTCCAAAATCACAACCGGTTTTGTTGCCATCACAAAGCCAGGAACTTGACTTACACTTACTAGGAACAGCACTAGAGGCAAAGTCAGAGTCATCAAGACCATCCATAAGTTCCCAAGTATTAATAACAGAATCTGGGGACAGACACGACGGCGAGGACTCCTTGCTTAAGTCTACATAACTTTGACTTTGAGTAATAGTATCGTTGCTGTTTAAGGATAAAGTTTGAGACTTTGCAGTGTTATCATCAGGAAGGGAAGTAAAGTTTGGATCTTTAAGAGGAGGGGGGTCAATGAGGAGAAGAGAGCCATAAGTGGTGGAAGTTAGGGAAACCAAATGATGGGTATCTCCTTTTTTAAGAGGAGGATGGTGGACTAATGGAGTTGGTAGAGAAAGAACTCTGGGTTTTTGTGTTGCTGTTGGTGAAGAGTGTGAAGAGAATGTGGAGTCAAATGAGGAGCAAGAAAAGGTGTTTTCTTCTGGGTCTTTGCATAGGATTAAGTCCGGTCTAGAAGCAGTACAGCCCATGGATGAAGATAACCGCCTTGGCCTTTATACCCAGTCTCGAATCTTAGGGGCGGTTGCTGAGGTAAGTAATAGGATACCTTTTGATCATGAAAATGTTGTATTTATTTTTGTGGGTGGTTTGAGTTATAGTTATGTGTACAGAATATAGTGGTGTTGCAGAGAGAGAGAGAGATAGAGAGAGAGAGAAGGGGGAGTAAGAGTAAGAATGGGGTTTTGGTGAGGAGGAGCTTTCAATACTGTTGGATGAAAGGAGAAGACATCAATGATGTTGGAAAATGGAAGATGGATTAAATAGTTGAATAGAAAAACGCGGTTTAATGGAGTTCTTTTTTTGAATTGGGTACAGTTGGGCTTTAGATGAAAGTTATAGTTCCATTTTCCAGTTGTTTAACTATGGTTTCCAGAAAGAAGCAAATGTTGCAGTACTGTGATTTATATTATATAGTGTGTCTGTAGTTGTATACGTATGGTTCTTTTTGTAGCTATTTCTGGTTTCTAGTCAAGAAATTTTTCTTTTATATGAATATTTATTTTGGCTGTCTATGGATTTCTTTATAGCGTTTTGCGTAGAGTAATTTCTACCCTAATATTTGGTGGGTTGCAATCAAAAGAAAAGTTTAGACATAGAATTTTCCTTTTTTTTTTCCCCATTGAATCTGATTTACACTGAAAATAACATATATGTGGTTTTAATTAGTGACTATGATTGGATAAGTTACATCGAAAAATTAAAACATTTGAAAGTAAGTTTATTTGAAGTTACAATGATTCGAGTAGTTAAAAAGATGTCACAATATTTATAGAGTAAGTTCATTTTAAGTCACAATACTTTGAGTAGTTAAAAAGATGTCACAACTATTAGAGAAGTGGATCAATTGATATCACAATTGGTATGTGTTATAACGTGTTAGATTTTTTAAGTTTTAAATTTAAATATTTCACCTATTGACGGACATCATAGTGATCTCAATTGATCCAATTTTTAAAAGTTGTGACTGTTTTTTAATCACTCTAAAGGTTGTAACATCAAACGAACTTACTCTCAAACGTTATAAACCTTTGAGTGTAATTTATCCGATTTATAATTGTTGTTAATCTATTATTTCACATTACTTATGTGATTAAGATCCAATAATACCTTCATTAATTAATACTCGCTAAATTAATACGATAACAATCTTTTGAAAGACCTTATCTTTATATAAATCTATAATCTTATCAGTATCTTAAATTAATAATTATCTATAATTACAAATATAGCTAGGATAATTTAGTAAAATATAAAACTATATTTGTTTATTTTTTTCTTGAAATTTAAATATTGATGAATTTCACCTCTAAACTTTTTTCACTGCATTCAAAAATTTGTGTTGTGTTCGCATACTGCAATAATATTGTGAAGAGTTGTTCTCGCTACGAGCGCTTCCTTTTATTGATTGCTTTCAAAGGTACTGAATTATTTAGTTAAGTATAATAAGCCATGAATGCAAGTCACTTGTATTGAAATTTATGTAATTAGTCAATCCAATGAATATTCTTTAAGTATTAAAAATAATAAATGCCATTTATGTATTTATTTCATACAATGAATTTTCATTTTAAATTAATTCATGAAAAAAAACACATATATTAGTGATATACAATATCTTTAATGCAATGAATTTATATTCTTTAAATAAATAAAGCACTGTTCCAATTAATTATTTATTATTAAATTATCAAATAATTTGTATCTCTCTAAATTAGTAAATTTTATGGTTCTAACATTATTAATTTGTAGAGGTTTTAATGTAGAAAAGAAAAAAATTAAAATTTGTTTTTATGTCCTTCGAAGAAATTGTATTCTTATACTTCATAGAAAAGAATTTTTTATATAATTGAATTATTTAATACTTTTAGGTATAAGTGACTGAGGAACGTAATACTAGTGATAAAATAAAAGGTCAATACTTAATAGACAACCATAAAATATTTCCTTCTTCATGAATAAAATAATTTTCCA
Organism: Combretum micranthum; assembly: GCA_024138025.1. Taxonomy (NCBI): domain Eukaryota; kingdom Viridiplantae; phylum Streptophyta; class Magnoliopsida; order Myrtales; family Combretaceae; genus Combretum; species Combretum micranthum. Next base: position 58,384 of record JAMXBD010003044.1, read on the forward strand.
TGATATTTAATTAGTATTCTTTTAATTGCCATCCCAATCATCTAACATTACTCCCAGTTAAAAAATTATTAATAACTATATCATCTTGGAATAACCATTTAAGAATAGTTAAAATGAATAGAATATTAACTAATTTTGTAATTCGATCACAGTTAGATATGGTATGAGCAATTAGATTGTGATGGAAGCAATCTCGTCAAAATTAATAATGAGACCATAGAATTTTCCTTGAGAATATATCATTGCACGCTTTTAGAGTGAATTGATTTTTGAACTAACTTCTTTTTTTCCCTCTTTTTATTGTTTAAACCTTTAGACGTTTTGTGATGAACGAACTGAACTGAATTTGTCGCTGAAATAATTTCATTTTGAGTTGAAAAATTCAGTCAAACACAACTTCTTGAATCTTTTTATTTTTACTTCTCCAGGTTTCGATTTTCCTTCACGTGAATAAAATGTACACTGAAGGTTTGGATTTCAACAACAAAGTTCCGAGCTCGTTAATAGGGGTAGTCGAAAAAACCAATCAAACTGAACCGATCTATAACCGAATTAAACCAAATCAAAAATATGATTTTTTTTAATAATTTGATTTAAAAAAATTTTCAATCTAAATCAATCCGTCAATTTATGGTTTGGTTTGAAAGGTAAACTAAACCAATCTGTAAAACCGAATTAAACTATTTTTAAAAAATATAATAATATTTTACATGTAAGTTATAACTATAGCTTTTTTTATGGTGATTGATTAAACGTTATATATATTCATATGATTTCATTTGATATTTATTATTTGGTGAATATTGATTAAAATCAACTTATTTATTTTTTCAATTTGTTTTTTAGACTCATGATATATATTTTTGTGTTGATGATGAACTATTGTTTTCTTTTAGTAGTTTTTAATTTTATAAAGTATGAAATTTATTTATTTAATTACAAACTCTTATTATGTATCAATTGTTTAATATATTTTGTTAGCGGATCATTTTATTTATTGATGAATTTTGTTGATAGATAATTTTTATTTTGACTAAATTTATTGGTAAATGATTGATTTGATGGTCCTATTAAAATTTATAAATTATGACTTATTATATATTGGTTAGTGAATGTATTTTATTAGTGGATAACTGATTTTATAGAGAACTATAGATTAAAAGTATAATGAATTAATAATGTATTTTATCATGGTTTATAATATAAATTTTGTAAAATAATATAAATATGTAAGTACTTATAAAAATATAAAAAAACTAGAACAAAAAAAAGTTTAGTTAGAATATTGATTTAATCCATAATATAAGCTGAACCAAACTATTATCTAATGGTTTAGAAAATTTATAATCCGAATCAAACCGTTACTTAAGGGTTTGGTTTGGGATAGAATAAATTATGGTTTTATTTGGCTTTAAAGAAAAAAAATCAAACCAAATCGATTCGTATCTACCCCAACTTATTAATAAATTCAATTGAATGATATATTTATACATATATATACATACATATATATATGACATCTAATAATCGATTTCTAAACAAATTCTATCCATACAATGAGGTCTCAACTCTCAGGTATGTTAAATATTCACAAAAGTTATAAATAACTATTTTCTAAGAAGATGTTATTTATTTCATTATACAATCCCATTCGGTTTGTGGTTTTTTCATATGTTTTTACATTTGTTAGAATTAGATTATTTGCAAAAAAAAAAGAAAAGATAAAAAGATAAAAAAAAATAAAAATTGAACTTTTCACCATTTTAACCAGTGAAATAGAATCTACTTTTGGTAACTGCGGTTTTGGTGACTTACTAATTAGTTCCGAGGTCATCTTTCCAAGTTCCAGGCCTTTAGAATCGTCTTAAAAGCATAAAAAAGCCTGCAGGTTTAATTTCTCATATGCAACCACTCTAAAGAAGACACCACTTTCAATCACAGAAACGCATGCAAGAGTCAGGAGTGGCTGTAAGCCTGTGACCACTGCGTTCAGCATGTAATTAAACCTGACACAACCACCAACCACAGAAAATTCGCCTTAGTACAATACGATTTTTCTTTTGTTTTTTTTTTTTTTTGCCCAAGCATAATACAAATATTAATTTATTTAGATAATCTATTTTTTATTTTTATTTTTATTTTTTTAAGTAATATGTATAAATATATTCGATTTACATATATATTTTATCTATATTTTATTTTTTGATGAAAACTATTAATTTTTTTTATTAATATCTATTTTGTGATAAATAATTTATTAAAAAAATTAAAAAAAAAATATCCATATCTGCCCAAAAAAATTCCAACAAACAAACATAATCATCTTCTGTGGTCTACTTACCTACTTACACAACACGAAGGTTTGGGTTTGAGAGGGTATCCAACCTGAATACGGTGGATTATATTGAGGGATGTTCCTCCCTCAAAGAGACAAAAGAGGCAAATTTGACTCGTGGTCAGAACCTATTAGGTCTACCAATTTTGACGAGTCTATGAGCATGTCTTGTAAAAAAATGAAAGTAAAATAAATATATAATGTTTATTATCAAAATAAAAATGAAATAAATATGGAATACAAAATAATAAAAAAGTTTAAAAAATAAATATCATTTAATATTCAAAATATTTTCATTATGAATAAAAATTATAAATTATTTATTTACAATATTTAGGAGAACAATCTCACTTTCAAACAATATGAGACTTTCTTTTTTAAAAAAAATTAATTTTAGACTATTACTCTAATTTCACATGGTAATATGTAAACTCAATGAGGATGTATTTATGTACAAATAATTGCACATCTTTCATAATATGAAATGAATATAGACTAAATAATAGTATATTATTAGGCCTATTTTATATTTTAAGTTTGAAATTTTATTTTAAATTATGATTTTTTTCTTTAATTTTTTTTTTTTTTTAGAAGGAGGATGGGTCAAACTTGTTCCGACCTAACCCGAGTTCCAGTGGGTCCATGGGTTTGACCTATTCGTTCCCTTCGCCAAGGTAGTTCTGAGTCTACATTTTTTAGACCATCTCTAAGTCTTGGCAGTTAGAATTGAGAGAAGATTTGCACTCAATCTATTGTTCTAGGGATAATGTCATGGATACTAACTGGAATTTTTGAAAATTTTCAATTTACTTCTTGAACTTTTATTTTGCTAAATGTGCTACATAAGTGTAGCTTTTCAAGTCATCATTATTACTTGTGTCAAATAACTTAATGTGTTTTATATGTAGCCAATCATCGTGTGTCACGTGCACTCTACAACAGGTATTTATAGTTTTGAAAATAGGGATGGTCTGCATGGGCTTTGCATGGTCGTGCTTGGAGCCGTACAAATGGAAGTGAAATTTTGGCGACCAAAGCTCTGCATAGCCTCTTGTATTGCCGTGCTCGGGGTTGTGCACTCTAGAATTCCTTTCTTCCCTGGTCAAATTTCCTCCTTTAGCATTACTCTCTGCACAACTTGTATAGCAACTGGTCAAAACACATTATAGAATGCTTAAGAAGGGATGAAGGGTGAATTGAGTATTTGATAAAAAATGCATGAACAAGTACTTTTTATGCAATGGTTCAATTTTAGTTTTGACGGCAGCAGATATGGCAAAGAAAAATATGATATGAGAAATAAAAGAGATAAGGATAGAGAAAATTAGTCGAGATATAACATAGAGTTCAACCCACTTCCTACTCTTTGCGATCCACAAATGTCTCCAACCGATGACTTCACAATCACTTTATTTATTACCAAACAATCACGCTCAAGCCGAGCTATACATGTTTTTACAACACTTAAGGAAATAAAATATTTCCTTCACTCACTAGATGCTTTTTTGTATAATACAAGAATAAGAATAAAGTACTAGACAGATTTTCTCTCTCTTACTTAAGATTTATAAATAATGAGCAAGAGAATAGAAATTAAGTAAGAAAACTAGATTTGTTTGTTTGCAAATAGAGGCTCACAAAAGTTATTTGAATCTTCAAGGAAAAGAGTATTTATAGTTTTCAAAGATTTAAATGTTCGTTAGAGATAATGTTTGTTAGACGGCGATAATTAATGTGCGCAACAGTCGGATTTAATTGTCTCACCAGTCCAACTCTCCCTGACTTGCCGATCCAACATTTGTAATCTTCGTGCCTTAGAGTTTTATCTCGTCGTGCCTTGAATCTTGGACTCGATGGCTAATTTGATTAATTGGACCAAATTGCCAGTCCCATATACATAAACTTGTTGGTGTGAAGAATACATATGTCACATGCTAAGATTTTGTCTCTTTGCGCCTTTTGTCGCATCTTGATTTAGGCCTTGACCACCTGTTTTACTTGAAATCATTGAATCGGCTTGCCGATCCCATACTAGAAAGCAAAAACACAGTGTATATATATACATACACAACACATATTTCTATATTTATATTCTAAAAATTTACATGAGTGTGTTTTAGAAAATCTTTTCATAACTTTTGTTTTTATCAAAATCATATTTTGAAATTATTCAATTTAACAATCTCACCCATTTAGATGAGGGTAAACAGCTATGAAAAGGCTTTTTGAAAATTTCACTCCCTCTCGATAAATGCTCTCCCATATTTTTGCAATATTAGCAGCAGATAAAAGAGCTTTAGATCAATTTAGCAAACATACAATTTGCTCCCCCTTAACCATCCAATGTTTGCACATTTAATTCTTTTTTTTTTTTTGTAAATTATACCATTATTTCTTCCCCTTTAACCTCATCAAAACGATTTATGTAGTAGAGTGAGCAAAAAGAAGCAGGAGAAACAAGCAAAGTAAGCATATAAGATATTTAATAAGAGATTAGTGCAAAAGTGCACATAATTAGCTAAACATAGAGTTTTATACATAAAAAACATCCATAAACAGATAGAAATTATAGAGGAGGAGGAGGACGATGATGAATAGTATAAAAATGATCCTTGAAGCCTCTCATGTTAGAACTAAAGATCTGAAAGTCTAAGAGAAGACCAAAGATCAGGGTCTCTATAGTATCGAATTTTATGTCCATATGATCTCGAAGTTGCTACCATGAGGAAATAGAGGCACTAGAGTAGAGGAACCAGTAGGTAGAGCTGGAGGCGCATTATCATCGAAAGAGTCTGTATCTGCACTAGAACCATGTAATAAAGCACCGCCTTCAACCAAAGACTCTAAAGGCTTCTTTCTTACCCATCTCTCATTTTGACTTTTCCAAGACTCTGAACTGATGGTATTGAAGAAGAACGTAGGAACCTGAACTTGGAGAGTCTTGCTACGTAACTCGAGACCTTTGTTCCTTAGCAACTGAGCAATTAATCTGCTGCGTCTTAGGACAGTATGAGCAGGCTTATTGGTCACATTCTTGAAAGTCCTAAACATCATATCAAAGAAGTGAATATGTTCTCCTCTAAGAATATGAATCATAAGCCATAGATATTGCTAGGTCACTGTAATCTATTGTCCCTTGCGTGGTACATAATTATCTATAAAAAACTGATGAAGGACTCAACACTTAAGAGACAATTTAAATGAATAGAGATTGCATGGTTCACTCTAATTTGCACCCATGTTAGTCATAGTGAATAGCTCCTCATAATTCTTAGCCTCATCAAAAGTACTAGGTATCCTAATGCCAATAGCATCCACTCCAATTAGGCTACAAATATCTGAATGTGAAATATAGTCTTCTACCATAAAGTTATGAATACAACATAGGTCTCACAAAATTTGAACTATTAAACCTGAACTCCATCCTAATGCCCAAGCTCCCATCTTCCCCCAGCTAATCAGTTAAGTTACAATAAAATAGTCTAATAGTGTCCTCATTAACTTCAGCAGCAAATCTCATAGTATCCAAGATATTATTCAACACAACTCCACTCATTTTAGGAATTCTAAAATACTGTAAGACATCAGCATTATAATTTCTACCTATATCAACAAGAAGATCTCGAAAAAGAGAATACCTGTCAAAATGCTTCCGTGATGGGAATAAAAACCCATAAAATGCTGGTGGAGCCGATGGTGCACGACCTATAGTAGTTCTTGGAGGCATATTTCAAAAGAAAATCCAGAAGAGAGGTAACTAGGAGCAATAAGGAGAGAAAGATGAGAGATAGAGAGAAAAAAGATGTGCGAGATGGTGGGGTGGTGGTGGAGAAGAGGATGGAGGAGAAAGAGAGATTGAGAAATTCCTTATTGAGATATTTTAGGGAGAGACAAGGGAAAATAGGAGAGAACGAGCATGAAAGAGAGAGAAGAAATAGAGAAAAATGATGGAGGAGATATAAATATATATATGCATGAGAAAAAATGCTACCGACGAACTATCTTGATGAAATTTATGTCCAGTGTCAATCAAAGGTTAGATCAAGCCCTCGATGAACCCTTCGATCACATTACTAATGAGCAGCTTCTTTGCCCACCAGCAAGTTGATGCATTATTTTGAGCAAAACAAAGGCAATCAAACCTCATGTTGAGCTCTATACATGCATAGGTGAGTCAATCAGTGACAGATATGTAATATTCAAAAACATAACATTTCAAAAGCAAACTAGTTATATATGCGAGCATTATTTTTAACAGCTTGTTTAGCCTAAAAACAAGTTCTAGATCAACTTGGCTCAATAATATTTAGCACTCATCTTGCTTTATTATGTCCAATTCTCTTTGTAAAGTGTAAAAATGATCTTCAATCAAAGGTTTTGTAAAAATATCAGCAAACTGATTGTTTGTATCAATGAATTCCAAGCTGATATCTCTATTTAGGACATGATCTCTAATAAAATGATGTCTAATTTCGATATTCTTGGTCCTTGATTGTTGAATCAAATATTTTGTTGATTCAATAGCACTTATATTATTACAATGAATTGGAACATTTTCATATTTTAAGCTATAACTAAGTAAGGTTTATTTCATCCATAAAATTTGTGCACAATAGCTACTGGCAACTATATATTCAGTTTCAGTAGTTGAAAGTGCAACTTAATTTTGATTCTTTGAGTGCCAAGAAATTAGGGAGTTTCCAAAAGAGTGGCATATGCCACTTGTGCTTTTTCTATCTACTTTGCACCCAGCAAAGTCAGCATCAGAATATCTAATTGGATCAATAGATGTAAATTTTGGATACCATAAGCTAATTTCAATTGTGCCTGTAAGATACTTAACTATGTGTTATACTGCACTCAAGTAAGATTCTTTTAGGCAAGATTGAAATCGTGCTCATACATATACCAAAAACATGATATCAAGTCTAGAAGCTGTTAAATATAGCAAACTACCTATCATGCCTCTATAAATCTTTTCACACACATTTTTCCCCATTTTCATCTTTGTCAAGTTTTATGCTTATACTCATAAGTGTTGGTCTATTTTTGCAATTATCTATTTTAAACCTTTTCAATAGATCTTTTGTATACTTTAATTGATTTACAAATGCTCTATTTTCATATCGTCTTATTTGAAGACCTAGAAAATAATTGAGTTCTTACATTATGCTCATTTCAAATTCATTTTTCATGGACTCAGTAAATTTATTTATAAGACTCATATTAGTAGCTCCAAACACAATATCATCCGCATAGATTTGCACAATCAATTTGTCTAACTTGCGATTTTTGATAAAAAGAGTTGTATCAATTTTTCCTCTAGAAAAACCTTTATCTAAAAGAAAGCTACTACTAAGTCTTTCATACCAAGCTCTTGGAGCTTGCTTGAGACTATAAAGAGCTTTAGTCAATTTAAAAACATGATCAAGGAATTCATTATTTTCAAAGCACAATGGTTACTCTACATAGACTTTTTCTTTTATAAAACCCTTTAAGAATGTACTTTTGACATCCATTTAAAAAAGAGTAAAATTCTTAAAAGTAGTAAATACTACAAGTATTCTTCTAGATTATAGTCTAGCAACCGAGGCAAAGATCCCATCAAAATTTGTGCCTTCTTTTTTGTTATAACCTTTTGCAACTAATGTAACTTTGTTTCTTGTTATTATACTAGATTAATCAAGCTTGTTTCCATTTATCCATTTGGTTTCAATAATAAGTCTACTTTCAAATCGAGGAACCAATTTCAAACATCATGTTCTTATGAATTGGTTTAATTCTTCTGCATAGCATTTATCCAAAATTTATCTTTTAAAGCTTCTCTAGTATTTTTTAGGTTCGGCTTGTGATAGAAAAACAAGATTGCTCATGTTCTATAAAGATGATCTTGTTTGTACTCTATTAGAAAGTTCACAATCATCAGATCTTTTGGATGTGATTTTACATATTTCTATTCTTTAAGTAGATCATGATTATCAAATTCATGCACAACATCCACTTTATGTTCATTATCTTTTTTATTGTCGTTTTCAAGAGAAAATCTATTCAAATCAGTACAAATAGCATCCACGTCATCATTTAGGCATGAATTAGGAAAAGAATCATCAAAAGCAACATGTATGGATTCTTCAACAATTAAAGTTCTTTTATTAAACATTTTATATGCCTTACTAGTCAAATAATAACTTAAAAAAATTTCTTATCACTTTTAGCATCAAATTTAGCCAATTGTTCTTTTTCATTATTTAGAATGTAACATTTAGTGCCAAAAGATGAAAATACGATATATTAGGTCTTTTTCCTTTCCAAAGCTCATATGGAGTTTTCTTGAGAATGGGTCTTATAAAAACTTCATTTGATATATAGCAAGTAGTATTTACAGCTTTAGCCCAAAAATATTTTGGTAAATTGTTTTCACACAACATAGTTCTACCCAATCTAATTAAAGTTCTATTTTTCTTTTCGGCTATACCATTTTGTTGTGGAGTTCTAGGTGCTAAAAAAATATGTTTAATGCCATATTTACTACAAAATTCATCAATTTCATAATTTTCAAAATCTCTCTCATGATCACTTCGAATAAATACAATGTTAAAACCTTTTTCATTTTAGACTTTCTTATAATATCTAAAAAAGATGTGGTTTATTTTGTCTTTAGATGTAAGGAAGAAAGTCCATGTATATATAGTGAAATCATCAACAATAACCAAGGTATTTTTTGCCTCTCAAACTTAAAGTTTAAATAGGACCAAATAAGTCCATATGCAATAGTTCTAATGGCTCAGTGGTGGAAACAACATCTTAGACTTAAAAAAAAATTCTTAGTTTGCTTTCCTAGTTAACATGCTTGACAAATCTAGTCCTTTTGAAAATTTATTTTTTGGTAAACCTTTGATAAGTTTTTTTAACAAGTTTTGAAATAACATCATACTTGCATATCCAAGTTTTCTATACCATAGCCAACTATTGTCATTTTGGGAATATAAACAAGTTTCATTTGACAATTTGAGATCATCTAAATTGATTTTGTAAATATTTTTTGTCTATATCTTTCAAAATGAGCTTGATTATTGTCAAATTTTCAATAGAATATCCATTGGCAAGGAATGTTACTTTAAAACTATTATCACACAATTGACTAACACTAATTAGATTATGTTTCAAATCATCAACAAGAAGCACAGTTTTAATAATTAAATCTTTGTTTGTGAGAATGTTACCTTCACATAAAACGGTTGATTTCCGATTGTCTCCAAAAGTAATATTCCCTTCATCTTTCAAGTCTAGCGATGTGAACTTGGATGTGTCTCCAGTCATGTATCTAGAGCAACCACTATCCAAGTACCACTTGTTATTGCCACTTGAAGATCCCTACAAAACATATTATTATTTCTTTGGTACCCATTTGAGTTTGGGTCCTTTTTGGTTAGGTGGAATAAGAACCTCTCTCTTAGGAACCCAAACCTGCTTTCTTCAATGATTCAGTTGCATTGTTTTTCTTATTGCAAAATTGTGTGCAATGCAACCAAATTTTCCATATTAATTACATGTTCCATGAGTGGCTTTTACAAAATGACTTTTATTGGACTTGCAGCTACTTTATCTATAGCAAATTCCATATTTATTTGAGTTACACCTTTGATTTTCAAAAAACGTGTTCAAATTCTTTTTACCATTTGTAAATTTAGCTATAGTAGCTTTTGAATCACTTAAGCTAGCCTTTAACAATATATTTTCACTTTTTAAAAATATAAGCACAAGTGAAAATCACCATTTTCTATACTTTGCCAAAATTTGCCTCATTTTTGCTCGTATCACCTCAAATCTTTTAAATGTTTCTTTAAGCCCTGAAATCATATATTATCTTTCTATGATGATTAATGAGACAATGGATTTCGAGAGAATCAATGATCAAAGTGTCATCTTCCTTCTCAATAATAAAAATATTCTAGTGCTGAACATTTCAAAATTGGACTTGACTATATAGTTATGAACGTTAAATGAAACTTGTATAATTTAAAAACAACATAATTCACTCATTAACCATAATTGAAAGACAACATAAATAGATTGTAAAAATAAGTTTTATTTGTCAAATTGTTTGAAAGTTAGATTTTTTGCAATAGCCTTACTCTTGGATATGAGCAGGTGCTAGTATACTTTTTTTTTTTTTTTTAATGTTTAGTTTGGTTGTTAGAGCACCATACGAACTTCCAACATTCAAACAATTTGTCAAATAAAACTTATCTTTACAATCTATTTATGTTGTCTTTAAATTACGGTTAATAAGTGAATTATGTTGTCTTTAAATTATACAAGTTTCGTTTAACGTTCATAACTATATAGTCAAGTCTAATTTTGAAATGTTCATCGCTAGAATATTTTTATTATTGAGAAAGAAGATGTCACTTTGATCATTGATTCTCTCAATATAAACTCCTAGATTTTACAATAAGTTTTATGCATAAAACCTAAGACCAAAAGTCAAATAGAAACCATAAAGTCGACCTATGTTTATAATAGAACTTAGAGTATCTAGATCCGGCAAGACTGCGCTCGAAACCTTAAAATAGTAAAAATGAGATAATCCTAGATTATAGTTTAAAATAATGTCTTATAACCTAAAAATATCAAATTTGTCAAAAATTTACTAGTTTTGAACCCAAACGAGATCAAATTGTACATATCGACATGCAAAACGATAAAATATATTCCGACAATATATTTAGACTCATAATAAGATGAGGGATCATAACATATCAGTTATAAAATTTTTTGGCTTTTAAAATATCAGATATAGCTTGTTTACATATATTTTTCTTACTACTGGTAATTTAATTGTCTTGTTTACTATTCAATTATAATTTATTACTATTTCACTATCTCTACTTTTTTTTCTTATCTATTTTACAATTCTTACACACCTATTCTTACATTTTTTTCCAATATTACTTTATACATAACTTATCTTACACATTACTTATCTTTCATTACAAAAATTAATTTTTAATCATCTCTTCTCTCCCCTCACATGTAGAATTGGTGCCACCACTAACCACCCCCCCCCCCCCCCCCCCCCCCCCCCCCCCCCCCCCCCCCCCCGCTCTTCTTCCTTTCTATTTTTTTTTCATTTAATTTAATTCATATAAATTTCCATTCCAAAAAATAAATAAATACCTCCTCTCTCCTTTATTATTTGCCACACTTCTCAAACACTAACAAAACTCTTGCAAATTTTCTCCACAAATCCTCTCTCCTCTTCCTTCAAACCGTGACTTCTCTCTCTCCCTCTCTTAGTGATTTTCTTAAATTTTCTCTTCATCCATCTACCATCATTCATCTTAGGTAAATTCTTAATCCTTTCTTTAGCTTATGTTAATATAAGATGAACATCATGTATGCTATGATTTCAAAAAAATCCCCATGAGCTTATGTTAGGAAATGAAGTCATAGAAACAATATCTTGTTACATGTCTTGTTTAACTTCATATTTAAAAATTATGTCCATATTATGTTCATGCTTCTAACATAACTCTCTATATATTATTATGTATAAGTATATGTATACATTTTTAAAGCCTAAAACTCACTAATCTAACATCTTATTATTGCATTTATTTCAGTGCTTATTATTTATTTCATGTAAATAAATAAGACTAGTCAACTTATAGTTTTAAACTTATCCTTTATCAAGTCAAAACGTGTTATAGGACTTGTCCATTTTAAGTCTTGGGAGCCTTTAAAATAATCTAAGACTCCATCTTTTTCTTCTTTTGATTTCTTTTTGAGACTGAAAATAAACGAGTCTTGGGAAGCCTTGATGAAGCTTAAGACTCCTATGTTTATTTTCTTTATGGGATTTGTCTATCTCTAAGTCTCAGGAAGCCTTGGAATAAATTTAAGACTTCCATGATTTCCTTTTATTATACTTTTCTTAATCTTTTTATGAAATTTGTCCCATTCTAAGTTTTGGGAAGTCTTAATAACAAGCTAAGACTTCCATATTTTTATTCTTATATTTTTGCTCATTTAATTTTCTATTCTTTCCATTTTCTCTAATGAGTTTATAATTTATCTCATAACATGACTACTAAGCTCATATGCATGCACAGTCATAAAGTGATGTTATTGTCTTAGTAAATTTTTCAAAATAAAAATATGAATCATTTTCTTTTATCTAAAAATGAGACTAAACTTTCAAAAGAAATAATTTTTAACACTTAGAAAAAAATTCTATTAAGACTAGAGTGATTATGCAATCACTCTTTTTAAAATGTTAAAATAAATTTATCATAAATTTTTAATGTTGATAATTCTTTGTTATGCAAGATTTCCTTAAAAACTTATTTATATGGCATATGCCAAAATTTTAATAAACACTAAGAACAGGATAATTTTTCTAAGACAAACTCGAAATCAACTTATTAGTTAAAATCCACTTAGAAATAAAACTAGTATACAACAAGAGGAATCGAGTTATAAAAAGTAATTTTAATTTTATGAAGTTAAGAACATATAAAACTAATAATTATAATAATTAGATACTCACTTACAACAAACTAAAAATTTTAGTTTTCTTCTAACAACTTAAAAAGAGATTCTTATTAAATTTAACCTTTTAAACTTCTAAAATAAATTATTTTACAAAAAATCACTTTTAGGACAACACCAATAGAATCATGCATATAATATGAGTTTATATCAATATTAAATGATTTTCAACTATATAAGTATCATTGTGCTTGTTATAGGATATTTAGATGATGTAAAACTTGAAAAAAAATGCAAAACTCGAGGGGTGGAACTTGTAAACCAAATTTGTTATGTCCATTTTCGAAACCCAAATGGCCTTAAATGTTAGAAATAACCTTGGAAATAGATAGATCTTTCCAAATAGGTAGAAAACGATTACTAATATGAGAAATTCCGAGTTAAAATGAGCAAGATATGACAATTTTAAGTTGGAATTTCTTTTCATCTGAATTATGATGCTTATAATAAGATAGAATTATAAAATTTAAGTAGAACTTTCATAAAATACTCATTCTGGGTATTTCTTTTGTTTAAGTAAGAAGGAAAGTGAAGTCTCTTATCCCTAAGACTACTTTGACTAGAAGTTTTATCTAGAGACATGATTGAGTAAGTTTATTTACTTAATTATTGTACATATGTTTGTGCTTGTAGTTTAGAGATATTAGAAATAGAAAAAGATAAAAATGGAATGTGCATGTGACTTATAATACTTGTTGAAATTATTGAAATTATACTAAGCATATTGGGGCTTGAATTATTGTTAATCAAATTATTGCTTTATTACCATGTTACAGTGTCTGCTATTTCTTTGATTGCTTCAAGATACCTTAATTACATGTCAAGAAATAAATTAATTGATTCATCACGAAGTGGGTCATATTATATTCGCTATTATACACTTGGTAGAACAAGGGCATAATAGTGGTGGTTGGTATAACTTGTATGATCTATAAGTGGTGAGTAGTAGTCGGTATCATCTATATATTTTTGTGGTAGTAGCCGGAAATATCTATAAAACTTATTTGAGAATACTGAGTCGTAATTGGCAGGGAACACTTAATCCTGAATGAAGGGCGTAAATTCATTCAAACATATAATTTCCTTATAATCATATGTATTGCTTGCTCACGTGCTTGATGCATTTGATACGCTTATTTAAATAACTTGTTTGAATTATTTTTGTATGGGTACGATGTTTCGGGAATATTTCTCACTAAGCAAGTTAAGTTTATACCTCCTTAAATATTTGCTGTAGTTCGCCCATCTCTGGTTAAAGCCAAGGGGATGCTTCTCTCAGGTATTGAACTTTTGACTCAAGGAGCTTTTGGAAGAATTCCATGATGTAGGATTAGATATAGACTTCCATAGAAATCTACTCATGTAATTTATTTTGGTACAAGGACTTTGAGACTTATGTAATGATTTTGATGGGGATATGCCTATTTGGTTTGTAAGACTCTACTTTGTTTAAGTTGTAAGGGCATGGTTTCTGTTTTTGGATGCTATTATTTCATATCTTTTTAAACTACTAGTTTCAAAAAAAGGTCCTTTATTGTCGTAAAGTATGCCTTACACCCGATAATAAAGTTTTTTACATAACCAATGTGGTCATTCATAAGCTTTAATATGAGCGTGTGAATTGTCATGTTATGGTACATTTTGGGGTGTAACACTCTAAATCCATTGTCTCTTAATCATCATAGAAAGATAATATTTGATTTCAGGGTTTAAAAAAGATATTAGAATGATTTAAGGATGATACGAGCAAAAACAAGGCAAATTTTGGTAAAGTATAAAAAATGGTGATTTTCTCACATGCACAACCTTCACCATGGCATATAGATATTAGTATTAGAGAGCAAAAAGTGACCAGAATGCATCTTGAACATGTGTAGCTGCTGCACAAGTTGTATAGAGTAGTGCTAAAGGAGGAAATTTGATAAGAGAAGAAAAGAAGGAATTCTAGAGTGCAAAACCCTGAGCACGGCTGTGCAGGAGACCATGTAGAGCTTTGATCGCTGAAAGTTCACTTTGTTTCAGAGCGCACGGCCGAGCATGGTTGTACAGAAGCCTGTGCATACCATCTTTGTTTTCAAAACTATAAATACATATTCTAGAGTGCACGTGGCACACGATGATTGGCTACATACAATTAGCGTTAAGTTATTTGATGTAAGTAATAACGATGGTATGAAAAGTTACAATTAAATATCACATTTAGCAAAATAAAAGTTCATGTAGTATCTATAATATTATTCCATTATTTTACTAGAAAATGTGTATTAACACTACTAGATTATAAAACTGTTGATAATTTAATTTATTATTTGATTATTAAGATAATCATAAAAATAATATAATAGAAATTTCGATAAACAAATTATATATTGAGGTGGACAATATTAAAAGGGGTCAATTTTTTTTTTAAACCAAGTTATAGTTGCACATGTCAACCGGATGAAATGAGGAAATCTCATATAGTCATATTCATTTCGATAGCGAACATATAAACTTTCGCCTTTTTTTTTTTTATTTACACAGTTATATTTTTTTTGTAAAATATGTAATAAATATTAGAAGTTGTGAAAGATACTTTCTGAATCCATTAATAAATATTTATGACACCCTGCAATACAATATCCGTAAAACAATACGCTGGACACGTCTGGAACTGGAAGACTGGATCTACCTTATTTATTTATTTATTTATTTTTTCATGGTCATTAAAAGGATACGACATAGGACCAATTCGAGTCCAGTCCAGGTTGCCTCGTCCTTGGTGTCGCAATAATGTCAAAATGTAATAATTTGTCGATATGGGTTTCGTAAATTTCCTTTGTACAGATTCCCCGTGTAGATTTGGGCAATAGCACATTTTAATTTATTAGTATATGTTTGGTACCGATCCATTTTATTTAAACTCAATATTAATATCAAATCTTGATTTTAAATTTAGTTAAATATGATTTTTGAGTTTAAGTTTCACTTATATGCTCTTCATGAGCCCACACTTAGTTTGATAAAACTCGTTTGAAGTAACTATGGAGAAAAATCTTACTCATTTGAATGAAATTTATATTAAATTTTAGACTTAACTTGATATGAACCGCAAGAATTAGTTACAAATTTTTCTACTTAGGACGATTAAATGTGAACGTGATCATTAAATGCAAACTATATTTAAAGCTTTGATACCCCTAAACTAGCTATTAAAAGTAGGTAGGTTTTATAACTTATAAATGCTTTTGGGAAGCATAAAACAAATAAATCAGGGGCAGCAAGACCTTTGTACCTTAAAAAATCCAAGAGCAAAAGCCGATGATTCCTTTCCGGGCCTGAGGAGTTAAAAAGCATACAATAAAAGTGGCGAACAATGACACGACTCTTGTACCCCAACCTACAGAACGAAATGGACACATGATTATAGTACAGGACCACAGATGTGCCTTTCCCTCCTGATTAACCTATGCCAGATTGCCAACTCCATTGGTGAGAATTATGAATTTATGATGTGGGGCTAGGACAGAGAGGTCCCATCCCATTGCTCCTTCCTTGGTGTCGCAATGCCTTTTCAAAAGGGAAAGAGGGTTGCATTATGAATAGACATACATGTATAAGGAACATAAAATTTAAAAAATTTTAACACATGATAGTATTTATGATATATGAATAGTATTTAGAAACTATCACAACTCCCAATTGCCATATGTTTAAACATAATTGGTACTTATCTATTACTAATATATCTATGTTGGCTCTATTTCAATATTATTTTCACATGATATGTATTTTTTATTAAATGTTTCTTGGCTTATCATGTCGATATCATCTTAAAATTTATATAATTTCAATAACCGCAAATATACACCCTCTTTAAATAGTGATCAACTGCTAATAATTCTTAAAATGTTTAAGCGTGATTTCATATTCCTATAAAGTTAAAAGGACTTTTATCAATGGTCTATGGATGTAATTGTAGTTTGACCAAAAATTTAAAAGTACAAAACAAAATCAGTGCAAAAACATATAAAATATAAATCAAACAAAAAAAAGGGTTATTGCTGCTCACTAGATGCCCTTGTTACACCTTATCTACCTTCCTTTTTTCTTCAATTCCCCTTTTTCCTCCACTTCATCTTAAAAGTACATAACCATAGTCTATCTATTTGTAGAAACACTCTTTATTAAAAGCACTGTATGGCATTATTAAAAATAAGAAGGTACAATTCTACCTATTTATATCAATCAAACCAATATGATCCCTTTTTGTGTTTGGAGATTTGGCCTAAATATTTGTCTCAATCTCTACTTTCTCATCGCCAAATCACGAGAATAGTCCAACCTAACCTACGCTTGAATTGCCATCGAAACCCACACTGTGGTGGCATGGACACCAAGATCTTTTGACTCTTTTGATCTAAGGTGGGTTTCTAACCGTGACCTGTGGACTTGTCATGTCCAACTGGGTCTTCTCTTTAAAATAAGAAATAAAAAAGGATTATGGAAAACAACATAAACAAAAGGAACTTTAAAAAAACAAAAAAAAGTAGATGATAATCAAAATTTAAACTATTTTCATATATATCATAAATATATATTATTCACAACATTGGAATTATGATTATTAAGAACATGAAAAATAAATCTACTTTAAAAATATGTTTAATTTTGTTTATATATACTTCTAATTAAAGGAAAATCTGAATTCTTAATAACAGGGCCTTGTTTTTGTTTTAATTGTTTTTACAAACTTTAAAGTTTTTTTATAGTCTTATATTGTTAACATGGCAATAAAGGTAGGGTATGATCATGTATAAATAAATATACATTTTCAATAAATTTTTTAAACGATAGTTAAAGCTTACAATAATTTATATTTGCAGTTTAATGTTTAACTTATTTAAAATAAAAATTAAATTCTTTATAATTAAAATGAAAAAAAAAAAACCATAAATCACAAATCTTAAACCCAACTCGTGAACTCGACCAGTCTAGGACCCGCTTTGAATTTTTATTATTGAACTTTTATCAAACGGGTTCGAGACGAATTCGATTCGGTATCTGAACAATTAAACAGGCGGGTCCAGGTCAGATGTGCACCAGGTTCCAACCCCGAGTCGACCCTTCCCCCCCTTCTTTTCCTAGTGATGGCTTTTTCAATGGTTTCTTTTAATTTAGTTTAGTTTTATCTTTATAAAGGCTTATTCTCCAATTAACATGGACTCTTTTTATTCTTATTAGAGAGTTTGTTTTGTAGAAAAGATATTTCAATTCTTATATGTAAGAGAGGTGTTAATGTAAATAGATAGGCAGAGTTTCAGAACGAATCAAAATGGAATCGGAGCTTCTAGGTCTTGAAATTGATCACCTGGAACTGGAATCGGAACCGTTTTCACGGTTCCGATCGAGTTCCATAGAACTATCGGTTCTGATTCCGTTTTAAGTTTTGAAATCGTGAAGTCACATTTTTAAAAAATAAAAATAAAAAAATAAATTCATGAATTTTAGTTTTTATAAAAAAATTTAAACTAAAAATAATTATTGGATCTAAAAGTGTTAGAATATTTAATCAAAATTTTTAAAATTTGTTTAGAATGCACATTTATTTGTATATAAACACATCTAATATCAATTATAGTTAGTAATATGAGATTGCAAAATAATCTAGACGATAAAAAGAAAATTACAATGCAAAACATGATCTCACATTATTAAGGAAATGAATTTTATTTTTAGGAAAAGTTTATTTAAACTAATTATATATGATTTTAAGATATGTTTATTTATTGTTGATAATAACATATTAATATTGAATAAGTAATAAAATTTTCTATTTATATGAAATAATTTAAATATTAATAATTATAAATTTAATATTATTTTTTTATTTATTTACTTTTCAATGGAACCCGGTTCCACCAATTCTAGGTCAACGAACCACCTAAAAACCATAAAACCGACGGTTCCATAGCCGGTTCTAGAACCAGCCAACTAGTTTGGTTCTGGTTCTAAAACCACAGGTGACGATTTTGATTTGGAATCAAACCATGCCTATGTCTAAAATTGATTATTTCGATGCATCTCTTTGTTTGATTGTTTAGATGAATTTATGAGATTAATTTTTATTCCTTTAGCATTAAAAAAAAAATCTCAAAATCAGCCTGCACCTCGAATAGGTTTCATGATACATCGTATCAAAATCAGATCTGAAACAAATCCGAATAGATAAAAATCACATCATATGATAATAGGCCCAAACGATAAGTCTTCTCCTCACGCACTTGTAGTTGAATTTCGGTTCTGTTAAAGCTTATTTTGCAAAGGAAATGGATAGCATGCCGGCTCAAAAAGAGGTAATGACCTTCACATATCTGTTTGGATACATTGGTTTGATATTATTCTGGTTTCATTTTCAAAACAAACCAATATCGAACTAATATAGATTTGATACCGATGAAAAATTAATAGTTTTTACTCATAAACTGATCAAATCGAACCAATACTAAACCAATACTAATTTAATATCGATAAATTACTAATATAGATCTGATACAATAAAAATATGATAATCTAGACAAAGATATAAGAACCACCAGGGACCACTATGGACACGGTCTTATCATAATTTATATATGGACTTGGCGACAAGTAAATTTATGCAGCCTAACTCAATTGAGTCATTCAAGAATTGAGTTAAACCGATTCCTTCAACTGCATTTTTGTAGGGTTGCTATTGAGATGGGTTAAACTTAAAAAGGGTAACTTAGACCAATTTCATGGTTGCATCTGATTGAACCTAGTTGGATCAAATCATTAATGTGGGTTCAACAACAACAACATCGGTAATTGCTAATTATGGTACTTACAATATTGCTTGAAATGACGCTATTCACTTTAGGGTCTATTTGAATACATTAATTTGGTATCATTCTGACATCATTATCAAACCGAATCGATAACCAATCTATACATATATGATACTGATGAAAAACTAATAGTTTTACTCATAAACCGACCAAACAGAATCGATATTGATCCAATATTAGTAAATTACCGATATAAATAAAAATCTGATAATCCAAACATTCCTTAAGAACTTTTATCTTCGAATTGTATTATTACTAGCATTATGACTTGATTGTCAACATATCTTTGAACATAACATCATTAGAGCTCTACCATATGTAGAGTAAAGAAATTAATATTAAGATTTGTTTGGATTAGCTATTTTTTATTTGTATCTGTATTTATATTTGTATCTAAACTTTATGTGTAAAAGTATCTGATTGTAACTATATTTTATCTATATCTGCTCTATTTAATGTTTTTATGAGAACTGACATATGTTTTTTTTTATCTATATGTATTTCTTATCAACTAATTTAATAGAAAAAATTTAAAAAATGTATCTATTATCTACCGAATGCCAAACGGACCTTTAACCATAGGTCCGTGAGCATATAATTTTAAGTCATTATGATGTAACTCTAGCGTAATACACAAATATTTCAGCTAATAGTAAGTTTTTGTTAGATATTATAATGTTAAATTAGGTCATTAAGGTGTTCCAAACACTTGTTAAAGGCTCTAGTTAAATTCCGCTGGGGCTAATGTTTCATACCATTCTGCTCTAAGGCACTTGACAACATTTTCTTGATGCTATATATATATATATTATATGCTTAATTAGATGTGATGGATTGATATACTTTTTATTTTGGCCTCCAGTTGTCATAAATTCCAAGTTTATACACTTTTTTTTTTCCTATGCAATCTAGCACAAATGTAATTATTTTGTAAATGTTGTTTATTTATTAAATAGCAGGACGACATTCAGAATACTGTGCTTTTCAAAATTATACCTATCAAGTCCGAAATCAGGTGAGGCAAAAAAAAAAAGTCCGAAATCAATCAACAATATATATGAATTGATTTATTAGCATCCAATTTGCATAGCTTTAAGGAACTCGACAAGATAAAAGGCCCTGTAAGGGACAGACAAATATTAGAAGTATAGCACCATCTATAAATGGTATAAAAACTCTATTTTTTGAACAATATAAACTAGACAACCTTCTAAACTGATACTCTCATTTTTAAAAAAGGCCAGCTTTAAACAAGACACAAGAGAGTTGTCCTATAGTGATTGCTGCTTTTGGGTTGTCTTGTTCTGTTTGTACTTGTACTATCCTAGTAACAAAATGCTAGTGGCACTAAGCACAACAATTTCATTTTGATGGAAAGTAGACTTAGACTAGACATTGAAAGCTTTTCATCCGAATCATATAAGAGCTTTTCTACTGGATTGTGTGGGCATAAATAATAAGTTTAACTCAGGATATCTGTGTCACGTCCTAAAAGGTACTCTAAATGCGACAGTCTGCCACATTCAATATTAAAGTTTAAGTATGACAACCTTAGTTTCCAAAAAGGTTTGATAGCGAGTATAAGGCGTACCTTCACAATCATAAAGAACCAACTTTGAAACAAGTTGTTTAAAAATACATTCATAATAGCAGTTTAAGAATGAAAATTACAACATAAGCATCTTAAATAAAAAATATAAGAGTCTTACAAAATATTAAAGGGGTATTTCCCTATCAAAAGATAAAATCCATCATAGTCTATCTATAACAATTACATTAGAGATCTACTTAGAAGTCTAAGTCTACAATTAATCTTTGACTTCATCCAAAAACTCCTAAGTCCAAAAGTAGTACTCGAGAGAAATATCCTCTGGCATCAATCAAGGTAAGGGTGCTGCAATAAATATCTATAAGAGGGTAAGCTCCCTTGCTTAGTGAGAATTATTTCCACAAATAAAGCACTTGAACAAACAATATCCAAACGGGTTATTTAAACAGCATATGAAATGCAACAAAAACTGAGTAAACAATTCATATGATTTTCCGAGAATATATATTGAATGGATTTACCTCTCCATTCGGTTAGGTGTTCCGGGCGTAAGGTCATAGTTCGCAAATGAAGTTTTTATAGTTTTTATATGATCACTACTAACTACTAAAATGTAGTTAATTCTTGTGTCTACTCACCATTTTAATCGGGCGAACATTTGCCATAAAGTAGATTTTTGATTCCACGACTTCACTACTATGCCCTCGTCCCCAAGGGTATAGTAATGAATGTAATGTAACTCACTGTGTGTAATGCATTAATCGTTTTATTTAAGTAATCATGGCATAAGATTAGATGTTTTAAAAAGTCATCATACAGTTTGCAGACATATCATTCCTATACTAATCATACAATTATTATTTGATAATTCATACCTCGATATGCTTAACACAATTTCAACAATATATGTAAGACACATGCACTTTTATGTTTTTATCTTCCCTAATTCTAGTGTCGCTACTTTACAAGCAAAAACATAAGTATAATGATGTAAGAAATTAAAACCCATTCAACCATGGTAGCAGAAGCTCTTCCAAAATAGTCCTCACGGTAAGGAAACTCGACTCCACTCACCTAAACAAAGGAAATACCCAAAATGAGTATTCTTAGAAGTTTACTTAAACGTTTAATTTTTTATTTCACTAAGTTCGTCAAAAATCTATGTGGTAAAATTACAACTTAAAATGGTCATAACTTACTCATTTTAACTCGGATTTCCATATTATATACCGTTTTCTACCTACTCCAAAAGATCTATCTATTTATAAGGTTATTTGTGTTCCAAAACGACAAGATACAAAATTGACACGAAAATCCTAGCCTTAGAACATGATTTTTCCAACCTTATTATCAACAAAAAATCCCATAGCAAACATATAAATATAATATAGTTGAAAGATCCTTTTAATACATATGCAACTCATATTATACATATGATTTTAATGATGTTTTCTTAATAAATGATTTTTCATAATACAATTTGTCTTACTAGTTGAAAAAGTGAAGTTGACAAAATTATTTTAAGTTCTTTTGGAAATAAAGCAAATGTGTGATATAACTTATTTTCCCTTAACTCTTAAAAGATAATTTAGTTTCAAAATTTTTAGTCTTTCCAAGTTATCTACAAATTTTATTCCTTAAGTAGATTTTACTTGGGGAGTTAATTTTAACTTATTTTGAAAAGCTTGTCTTGGTCCTTGTATTTATTAAAATATTCGTGAGAATTTTATAACCAAGTTTTTAAGAAAAATTTCTCATAACAATGAATTATTAGCGTTATGGTCTTAATGATAGTTTTATAAAAAGTAAAGAATTTCTTGGTTACTTTGGAAAAGTCCTTGTATGTTAATAATACTAAAATATATGGTGACCTTTGTAAAAAATTCTTTGAAAAGCATTTTGTTGATATAAAGTTTCTAAACTTTAATGAAACTTTTTCTAAGTGATAAAATTATATTTTAAAAATAAGTTGAGCTTATTTCCTTTTATAAACAAAAAGAATCTTTTATTCTTATTGAGACAACAATCAACATAATCATGCATGAATATGGGTTTATAGCTAAGTAACATGATAAAAATATTTAATAGGAGAAATAGAATATATAGAGATAAGCAAAATAATAAATATCAAGTATTGGAAGTCTTAACTTGATTCAAGGCTTCCGAACTTAGTCATTAGCAAGTCCAAAAAGAAAAACAAAAGAAATAAGAAAATCGTTTTGAGTTGATGAGGATAATTCTATGATTAGAAAGACTAGTCTTATTATAAAAGTATGGAATTAAATAAATAAATTGCAAAGCATAATAAATAAATAACAGTTATGTTAGTGAGCTCATATGCTGTAAGAAATATACACACACACACATAAATATAGTTAATATAATGTAAGAATTAGATTAGAACAATAATAATCACATGTAACAATATAACAATAATAAAACAACATAATAACAAAATGATATTTATCCATGGACAATAAAAAAACATGAAAATAGTGTTGCTTTTCATAATATTTTGATGTTTAGGAAATATACACCATGGTCATATTAAGTTACATGACATGGTAAGAAGGTACAGGTAATTTTTTTACCTAAAATATAAATATGGATGGTAGTAAAAAGAGTTTTGATAGTATGTGGATAGAAGAAATGTGGGAAATATGAAAAGGTGAAAAGAGATTTTTGGAGAGAGAATTTGAGCAGTGATTTTGAGAGAGTTTGTTAAGATAAAAGAGTGTGTGAAAGAAATGGAGAAAGATGTGATACTTATAGAATTTTGAGGAGGGAAAATTATGTGAATAAAATAAATAAAAAAAATAAAAAAATATGTGTGTGTATGAGGAGAGGAGGCGCCGGTTAGAGGGAAGAGAGGGGGAGAGATATTTGTTTTTGTATTTTTGTTAATTAAAAGTAATAATTTTAAGGTATGATGTGATTAAAGTTGTATGAGAAAAATAAAAAGTAAAAAATAGGTATGACAGAGTATAAAAAAGGTGTAGAAAATTATAAATAGGTGAATAGTAATGAATAGTGTAGAATAGTACTATCAATAGTAGACAAGACAAATTAATACTCGTAGTAAAGAACAAAAAAGCGTATTTAAGCTATATATGATATTTTTAGATACTAGAAAATTATAAAACTGATATTTTTGAAATCTTTGTAATTTTAAATCTAACAGTATTGTCGGAATATTTTTACCATTCGGTGTACCACGGCATGATTTTCAAAAACTGATCTCGTCCGGATCTGAAACACACTAAATTTTAACGAATCTGATATTTTTAAGCTTTCCTATGTTATTACGAACTATTATCCACAATTATCTCAATTCCGTTGCTTAGGGGTTAAGAGCGTTGGATTACCAAATCTAAATCTACTAGGATTTGTTATACATTTGTTGACTTTAGAGTTTCCGATTGACCTTTGATTTAGGGTTCAAGCATAAACTGTAGCATAGAATCTAGAGGCTTAAAATTTGCATGGATAAACGTTTATCATGAAAAAGGACATGGGATTGAAATGATGCATTCCATAATAAAAGACTATAGTATGTGATGAATCTAAACGTACGCACTGGGTCAACCCAACCTAGAACTGGCCCAAACCCATTAGGCCATGGGTTGGGGTTGTACAGACTCGAAATTGGCATGCCATGACACGGGCCGATCCAAGCTAGGTTAAGGCCTATACCTGTGACTTTTTTATTATTTTTTAAATACCTCCATTTTTTTTTTCCAAATAAATATAATCCATTTGACAGATCGTGTCGGCAAGGTTGATGCGCTACAATCTACCTGTCCACACGGCTAGATTGACAAGTCTGATCCACTGATGGCAGTTCGTGATGGGTCATTGGTCAGGCGCGACCCATGCCTATGTCTAAATGAATCATCCTGACGATTGTGTTGACCGCTACTACATCATGGGAATCCCACACGATCCAAATGACCAATCAAATTTTTCCAATGCAGCAAAATGTTTTTTCTAAGGCATGGTTATGACGTATCAGACCTCAATAATCTGACCCAAACAACTGAAGTCGTATGCCAGCCTGCAGCATCAATCATTGCCCATTACTTGGTATTAATAGCAGTGGATCATTTTGAATTCCGTATTATTTTCTGTTGAATACGTATTATGACTCGAGACCTTAACCATTGCTAGAATAATTTGATGTTAGATGTAGTAACATCCTCAGATAATAGTATTCTGTATCGAAACAACAACATGAGCATCATATTCTGATTTTAAATTTGCAATCAAGGCTTAGGCTATCATAAATTCTTCATCCACTAATTTATCGTTTGGTACATATCCAGACTTCTTCATTTTTGCATGAAGATCTTTTAGTAAAGAATAGACCACCACTGTGTGACCATGCGATT
Source organism: Combretum micranthum (assembly GCA_024138025.1). NCBI lineage: Eukaryota > Viridiplantae > Streptophyta > Magnoliopsida > Myrtales > Combretaceae > Combretum > Combretum micranthum. The sequence goes on from JAMXBD010003044.1 coordinate 84,058, forward strand.
TATCACCTACTACAAACACGTGAAATTTATTCCCAATTTCAACCCAACTACAGCCAGGTTGCTTCTTCAATCCCTGACCCTTCATCTTCAACCTTATTTTTGCAGCTTCTCTCCATTTCCCCGTTGATGCGTAAATGTTAGACAACAATGAATAAACACCAGCATTCTCGGGCTCCACCTCCAAAAGCTTCTCTGCAGCCACTTTTCCTATGTCTGCATTGCCGTAGACATTGCATCCAGCAAGTAGGGCACCCCAGATACATGCTGATGAGTCGTTATCGAGCCTTTTAATTAAATAATATGCCTCTTCCAGCCTCCCTGCCCGACCACACAGATCAATCAAGCATGCGTAATGGTCTTCCCTCAATTGTATGGACCGATCCTGCACAAGCATATTAAAGTACTCCAGCCCCTCCTCCACCAGACCAGCATGACTACATGCTGCAAGCAACCCAACAAAAGTAACATCATCGGGTTTAAAACCCTGCTTTCTCATTTCATCAAACAAGCTGATTGCATCTCTGCCATGCCCATGGTGTGCATAAGCTGCAATCATGCCATTCCATGAAATTATATCTCTTTGGCTCAAGAGTGCATCATCGAACATTTTCCTTGCAGCACCTAACACACCGCATTTGGAATACATGTTTATGAGAGCCGATATGACAATGGCAGAATCTCGATATGGTGTTTTACTAATTACTTGATGAATTTGCTGACCCTCACCAAGACCAGCCGAATTGCTGCAAGAACCCAGGACACACACAAAGGTTGCTTGATTAGGCTTGACTTCATCATCCGCCAACATTATTGAAAAAGTTTCAATGCTTCTTCATTCTGCTCTTCTTCAACATATCCTGTGATCATGGTGGTCCAGGACACTACATTCTTCCTGGGCATCTCATCAAACAAACCTTGCGCCCTCTCAACATCCCCGTTTTGAATAAGCCCCGTGATCATGGCATTCCACGATGGCAGATCCCTCACTGGCATTTGCTGAAACAAATCGAAAGCCTCATCCACTCTTTTATTTTGTGCATAGCCAGTAATCATTGCATTCCATGATACCACGTTCCTCTCAGGCATCCTGTCAAATATCAGCCGTGCTTCATCAATCATCCCATTTTTTGACAGACCAGCCACCATTGCTGTCCAAGAGATCACATCCCTTCGAGGCATTTGATCAAATAACCTCTTCGCTTCTTCAATCCTCCCGAACTGTCCCAAGGCTGTAACAATAGTATTCCATGAAACCACATTCTTCTCAGGCATTCTCTCAAACAAATTCAAAGCTGAATCATCGACCATTCTGAGCATACCCATCAATCATAGTATTCCAAGAAACAATATTCTTTTCCGACATTATCTCGAACAATCTCTCAGCTTCACTAATCCTACGCGACCTCACATACCCGCCAAGCATCGCGGTCCAAGTAATCACATTCTTCTTAGCATCAGCTCTATCGAACAATTTCCTGGCTTCATCAACTTTCCCACACTTGACATACCCAGAGATGACAGTGGTCCAAGTGACAACATCTCTTTCGGACATTTTATCGAACACATGGCGCGCTTCTATAATGTTTCCTTCCTTGTAGAGCTTCGTAATGAGAGAATTGCAGCGAGCAGTGTTTGAATTCGGACTTATGTCCCTATTGGGTGTTTGAATATCGATTGAAACAACTGGTTTGAACCTCGAGTGATAACCTCGGAGCTTGGTCAGTGAAGGCAAGAGAGGTTTTAGCTTCTTGTTAGAGTTGGTTAGAAGTTTCGAATAAGAAGCCATTTTTATGATTATTCTCCCAAGCAATAGAAAACAATATTCGCATATTTAGTTTATTGAATTTGGAGGGAAAGAAAAACCAGTAAGACGAGAAGGAGAATCGAAGCTGAAAGCTTCAAGTGAAATAGCTCTAACGGCAGTGGCCAAAAAAGAAATAGCTCGAACGACCAAGTGTAGGCCAAAGTAGTTTGAAATCCTTGACGGAATTGGCTCAAAACTAACAAAAAGTTTTACAATGTAAACATCTTAATTAGGATCAAATTGTGCAGTATTTTTAAGGTGCTGGAAATCTTGTGTATTGAAATCAAAAATTTAAAATTTAAATGCAAACAAAAATGTTTTAGAGCTCACCATAGATCAGATCTGAACTGGGAACTGACTCGAACTTATACTCACATATGTCCTGAATCAAAACATAACCCATAATTATAGCTTTAGACCTCAATATAAACTCACCAAGATCTTAGGTTTAGGCTAGGTTAGTAGATTGAGACCTAGCAGGTCCATTTGGTTTATCTTAAAACTTCTTCTAGAAATATTAACTATTTATAGCATTTAATATGTTATTAATACAATACAAGTAACAAATGTAGTTAAAAGCATATATGATTTTATTTATATAAAATTATAAAAAAGTAAAATTTCTTTTCTTTTGTATGTGGTGCGTGTTATTGTTACTGTCTTATAATCTTCTCTTAAACCTATATAATATTTCACAAGACCCATTACTAGTAAATGTGTTTTGCATAAATAATATATCCTAATTAATTTTTCAAAAAACAAGAAAAGAAAAAAACAAAGACTAATGCTATTATCTTATTTAATGTTAAATTTTTTTTTTATTATTAATTTAAAATAAAACTTGATATGGCCGTTCATGAGTCACACTATAATGCTCTTATCTTATTTAAACTTAAAATTTATTTTTATTTGTTAATTAATAAAAAAAAATCATCAACGGCTAGTTCATAGGTTCAAAACTGACCCATGAATTGCCAAGTTTAAGACCCAATATCAACCTATGACCCATGGGTTTGGTTTCAGTGTTATATTTTAGACCTGTGAATTACCAAGTCTAGGCTAGCTTTACCCATGTTATTTCAATGCATTTAAACAAAAAAGGGTATAAATCATTTGTTCATAGTGACAAACTTGATTATTGACTTTCCCCCCCTGAAATATTTATTATAAAAAACAATGATTTATTATGTAGTGTTTATGCACAAATGCGAACTTGACGAATTTGATGAGATAGGGAGAGATTATAACAAGAAACAATCTATTTTTGGAAGATGGAGTATTGGGGTGGTATTATAGAAACTAGAAAATTATAGTCTAATTTTAGCAATGCTCAGTCTTTAGTAACTTGAATACTCAAATATCATCACGGATTGATTCTAGTTCATGATCGGACCCCAACTACTACCGACAACTCCCAAAATGGAATCCAAACCGAAGGTGGTAGGTTGAAACCAATGAAGGACCTTATGAAGTTGCAAATCCAATTGGTTCCCCATCCAAAACTAGAGGATTTATTGGGTCATGATCTACTGGGTCTATAACCAATTGAAAAACTATATGATCTAATGGGTTCAATCGGTTCTTGGGAAAAAAAAAAACAAACAAAAAACATGCTTTCACAAAAAATTGATAGGAGATGTCATAAACTCAATTGGGGGCAAATGTGTTGATAGAAATTGAACGGAAGGGAGAGAGACAATATGTCATTTTGTGAACAATGAATGGATACATGATTATGTTTATTTGATCGTATGTTTGTACATTATATATGTGTAATTGTTTTTTATTTATTCTTTTATTTTTATAAGAAAACTATTCGCAAGTTTAGTTACCATCGAAATCAGGAACCAACCTAGCTCTCATGATGCTAGTTCCGGTTCGATTATGTGATAATTAGAATATGAACATTGAGAAAGGAGTTAGATGATGTTTATGCAATTTAGAGTGATCAACAATTGCTACACACACACATATATGAACAAAAGATTAAATGGATAAGGTTGTCCGAGCTAGTATTTAATGTTTTTAGAAAGGATACGTGCGCATACTTGTTAATAGAGTTAATAACAAATGGATTTGCTAAAATTTGTCCAAATTTACTAACCCAAACTTTTTAAATCATCTCAAATTTTAATATAATTATCCAATCATCATTAATGTAGATCATCATCTTATATTATCACTTGACATATTTCAATAAATGCATAATATTGTCCCTACCCTAAAATTATTAAACTCGAGTTGGTTCATATCTCATATGAGGATGGAGCTAAATGCTCGTGACATGGATGAATGTGTTCTAATGACTCAATCTTATGCATATAAAAATGAGTGTTCTTTAAGCTTATACCAAAAGGAAGGAGCTACTGGGAGTCGCATTTTTTCCAAATGCCTTAGTGGCTTACATAAAATAATGTAAGAAATTTATATTATCAATTTTATTATTTCACATTCAATCAACCATAAAAAAAAAATAAAATGACCACTAGACATGGATTTGCCTAAAACAAGGTTCCAACAACATGGAACCGTAGTCACGATTCCAAAGTCATGCACCGATAAGTCATTTCGCCACCGTTTTTTCTCCCTTCCTTTTCATATTTTTACAACTATCATTAGTTTAAGGTTTGAATAAATACTATATGTATATATTTCCACTGATTGTTGGGTTTTCCTTTTTTTTTAACAAAAACAGAAAAGCCCGCTATGAGGCCAGCAGGGGCGGTTCTGGGCTGTGCCCACCTCTAGCGGCCTCAACGGAAACGGCCCAACAAAATTCGTTAGCCACTCATTGGACAACCGGCTATAATTTTTCACGGCTAATGCAATTAGATCTTTTCTTATGAAGATCAAATAGCAGTGGATATCTTTTTATCATCGGATCGACCATATAATAGGCAATGCACCATTCGCCAAGGCCATAAATGTTGTATTTTAACATGGCCTATATTACCATGTACATGCTATACAATGTCAATGACTATAATGCAGCTAAATTATGATTCTTAGAGCATTTCCTTTCCATTTACCACTCCCCTTTTCACCCTTCTATCAAATTTCATATCATAGCTCAACCTCAAAGAGCAGTAATCCTAAGACAACGAAGATCTAGATGTCCTCCAGCAAGAATAAGTTGCCACTGGAAAAATTTTTCAGGCTAACATCAACTAACTAAATCCAGCTCAAGCAAGGGAATAGTAAGAAAAGGATATAGTACCTTAAATATGAGCAATTTGACATAACCTAGGTCGATTTGTTCATTTTTGAGGAGTCAATCACCAGCCTTATAATATACAACAATTTTGCAAATGTTTTATATGCTGACATTCAATCTTGAAAGCCGATGATCTTTCCAACTAAAGGGTTGTTTCCCCTGAACAGGTAACTCTAAAAATTCACGTGTTCGAGGAGAAATTATAAAACCGTCCATCCAACTCTTCAGTGGCAAATCTACGAGGTCAACACACTGAAAATTCCAAAAGCACATAATGAGAGTAAAATTATGGATGTTAAAAGCCACTAGTGAGGCAGGAAGCACATCGCCATGGTTCTTAGTACTTCAGTCACATGGAGCATTGATATACTTACCTCATCTACTTGTTTCTAGTGCCATGCATATACAAAGCGAAACGTGAAAAACTATTTTAACATAAGCTTATATAGTAACACCAACCTAATTGGTCATGGATTTCTTGCAAAACTTTGGAAACTAGTTAGCAACAAAACCTGATTGCTAGTCGCTTGCACAAAAGATGCAAACATTTTGCTTTCATGGCAGATTTAAAGATTGTATAAAACCGAAAATGAGGGAGAAAAAGGTTTAAATTGTACTTGAGTGAAACTTATTGTCACTTTCAAAGGAGAAACAGAGCATATGAGGCTTTCAGCTTCTTCTATGCACAATAAGACAAAAGTAAGGTGCAACAGAGCCACCACATTAGAAGCTGCACCTTCGAGCAGCCACCAACTTTATGGCATAAGGATGAAGCACACTATTAACACAAATTCAGAAAGCAACAGAAAATGCAAAATGCTTGGAACAAACTCCAGCCAAATTTCACCAGTGGAGCAGTTTAAAAAGTTCCATCCATACTAGATCATCTTGGACAATCTTCCTCCCCTATGGGGGCTCAAGTTCCTCAGGCTTATGTACAACTTGAAAAATCTTGACAGACATGCAAGCAAGAACAGAGGCAGAAAGTGGGTTTCATCTTCATCAACATGGCACACCTCCTCTTTTCGTCTAATCTGCTTAGATATCATATGGTACTGTGAGAATACAGCAAAACCAATCCAGCAATTCACTAAAAATGGGTCTGGCCAAGAAAAAAATTAATTTGGGAAAGGTTTCCCGCTTTTTATCTTCTGGGCTAGGGCCAAGGAGCTTGAGTTTTCTGAACTATTACTAAAAACTACAAAAAAGTCCTACTTAAATTGGAGAGAATTGCATTAGCCTGAATTACTATTGTGAATTAGAAAGGAATACGATATGCCCCTTGAATGTATGAATCCATTTTCAGTCAGTTTAAGCAAGACTCTGCATGGCATGAACACATATAAGAGAGAAAAGGAAAACAACAAGAGAAGTCTAATACAGAATCATCACATTCAGATAAATCAAGAGTGATGAGGACACTTAAAATAGTACAGCACACAAAAGTGGATACACAATGATAAAGCATGAAATCACTCAACAACAAAGTACACTTGACCACTGGAGCAAAATGCAACTTGCTTAACTTCTAGAGAATCAAAATCACCAATGTCATATTTTATTAGCTAAGATCATTCGGATGAGAGAACAGAATAAATTAGTTATTTCTACAAGATCATCCCCCACTTCCCATATGAGGCCTCAGGTCAGGAGGTGTTTGAGGCTTATGCCCCAACTAATTCACCTGTCCAACAGGTCCATGCTTGCCCTACTTAGCGAAGTTCCAATGGAGAAAAACTACCTTATTCTATTTCTCTTAAAGTTTGGACATGGTGGATGTATGGAAGCAGATGCAGGCCTCATCCAGCAAGAAAACCTCCAAGGGGCAAAAGCATTCCCTATGTGCCCAATATATTTTTGTCATTTCCAAAATAGGACTCCTACAGGGAATCAATTACCAATATATTTGGTAAGTGAAAAAGGTTTGACTAGATTATAACAAGCATATGTTCGCTCCTCATTTCAATTCTCCGATCCTTTTCCTTCTTCTAACTTTAATAACATATTCCTTTACAACTAAGCACAATGGAACTCCTGTCTAAAATTCCAGCATATTACTAAAACTAACCAAAAACCCCGCTATCTGTCATTTAGCTAAATTGAAGTGTAAATACTGCATACAAAAACACCTCAAGACAACCAGAAAACCATACAAAGGCATGGTATTACCAACTTCTCCCCTGATAACATGCTCGATCTGGTACTCTGTTCTTTCATGCATCAATTTAGGGCCAGATGAGCAGCACATAACTGGAGTTTTCAACTCTGCATGATAAAATGTGTCAGTCGTGTACGTCTGCATGTCTTAGCATCATGTAGGTTGTCGTATGCAAATACTGTTCTGCTTTATGGCTTATTTTATGTAAGTAGAGGGAAGTTATGATAGGTCAGGGACATGTTAGCTTCTGAGAATTCAGGAGTTAATTTATGCTTAATACTAAGAGTTAAAATAGGGATTTGATATTGAGTGCAAATGCTGATATATTCTGGATGTAACGAGCATAAAAGAAAAGGCAGAAAAAACTGTCCTATCTTTTTCTCCCACCAAAATTAGAATTTTAAATCCCAGAGTGACCCTGGAGTCATCTCTTTAATCAAGCCCTAGCCGAGAAATAGTCAAGTTCCCTCATAATGAGTGCAAAAATCACTATCTCCATTCAATCCTCTATGCTGTTATGACAACTTGCAACTTGAGTTCAAATCCCACCAAGGATCCTACTTGGAGCAACTACATGGTGCAAGCCATACTTTACAGGTGCTCGTGTCTTGTCCGACCATGCCCTTCCATTACCCAAAGAAAGTCTCTTCATTTTTGTCCTTGCTCCCTTTCTTTTTTCCCCATCCTATATTCTTTTTGTTAGTTAACATTCACGAACAATTTCCTTATTCCATAGTCTTTGTTCATGAAATTTCAAGTATCACCAGGCAGTTGGTTTGATTTGCTCTTTCTCATTTCATCTCACGGTAAGGTAATCGGTCATAAATCAGTTTGCTACACTACAAGTAAAACGTACGAAACCATCGAGGTCGGATGACATCAAGAATAACCACAAAAAAGACAAGACAAAGCTTGGGAACTGCTAAAGTCATTCCAGCACAAAATGGGATTTGCAAATCGGATGATTGATGCACTTCTGCATAACAAAATCAGGAAACACCAGCTTTCTAACAGTAATCACATGTTGCAATAGACTATTTAACCGGTGTGCATGCAAAATATATATATATATATATGTATTTTAATTACTTCATATATTTCACTTCATTTATATTAGAAAGTAATCCTCTTCCCAAATCGAACCCTTTACTTCTCCCAATATCTACCTCCAGTAAACTGAATTTGCGTACCTTCCAGTTCTTTATATTTTTTCACACCTTCCCATGAATTCATTTTGCTGGCTATGGATGTCAATTGTTTCTAATTCTACATATCAAACCATTTTCTTATATACATACACCCTACTGGCCTACTCTTCACAATTCTCCTTCATGGAGTCTTTTTCTTATAAGAGACAACTTGTTCATCTCTTCCTTTTTTGTGTCCTTGTCCCTCCACTGCTTTGCCAGAATCCTCCCACTAACTAATTCATTTTCACTTTGGCCCAAAAAAAAAAAAAAAAAAAAATAATTCATTTTTACATCATAAAAAAATTTAAACTAAAGGGAACATCCCAACCCTCCTCTCTCCTCCTCATAAGAAATCAACTTATACCCTATTTTCTGAACCCAGCATACAACTCATAATCTTTCACAGAATGGAAACAAATCACACCACCGAATTCTAGAAAATGAAAACCTAAAACTTTTCACTTCTCTCAATTTTGATTTGCACCAACCACTAGAATTCTTATCTTCCACAAATCAATATGAACACATTAATTACTTCATTAAACAGTCAAATAACAAGGCGAATAGCAGAATCCTTACCAGAGAGAAAATAAAACTATCGTGAATGCTTGAAAGATGACACTTCTTTTTCCTTTTTTTTTTTTTTTTTTTCTTTCATTTAGCAGTAGAATCAGCCAACATGAAATGGCCCTATATCACCAGTCCTTATAGAGCTAGCAACTTCATCAGCAACAGTCAGACAAGAACAAACCCAACCTCTTAGGGCTAACAATACCATCCTAGCCATCCAAAAAGTGGTTCCCCATGGAAGCGCCATTGTTTCACATATATGCGTGTATGTGATGTTCTTTGATCTGTTCAGAACTTTCCTCTCGGATTTAGAGACGACCCTTTTTAAGGATTGATGTAGGGAGTTTAGGAAGTAGAATTGAATTCAAAGTTAGAGAAGTTGTTTAAGGTTTGCCAATGGCGCAACTTTCATTTTTGTAATAGATGCCCCTGATGAGTGTTTCCATAGGCATCGTGTCGTGAATGTTGCCGTGGAAGAAAATGCTCTTTATTTGTTTGCTTTACGGAAATAATATTATTGTCTCAAATCTCAATCATACCTTCCATTCAGAATTTTTTTTTTCCCCATATCCGGATTTCATATGTTATTTATGTAATTTGACCATTATGGTACAGAAGGCGCGTAAGAGAGGAAGGTATGGATGGATATTTCTATTTACGTAGCATTTTTTTAATAGATACAAAACTTTTTTTTTTACTTTTTTAAATAAATTCTTTATAAAGAAATAGATACAAATAAAAAAGTTGGCAATTTTCATAAAAAGATCAAAAATCAAATATAGATAAAATATAAATGCAAATCAGATATAGTTACATATATCGTTTCGACACAAATACAAATACACTAAATCAAATTAATGAAAGGTGGCATATTATCGCTTGCTCGAACAACAATGTAATAGCAAGCTAAGTGCAATAAACTTCTATCCGAATGTATGGATGGATATTCGTTATGTTAGATTGGCCATCACAATGATATCTAATTGCAAAATAACGTGTCACATGTTATTTATTATTATTTATACAAAAATATAAAATTACTAAAATCAAATTAATAAAGTATGGCATATTATCACTTGTCGTGATAACAATATAACGATGAGTTGGATACAATGAACTTCTGTCTAGAGGTATGGATAGATATTGCTATGTTGGATTCGTTATGACATTGTTATCTCAACAAATAACAACAATTCACATGTTATTTTTATCATCATTATATAACACATATAAAAAACTAAAATCATATTAATAACACTTGACACATTATCACTTATTGGGATAATAATATAATGGCAAGTGGGTACAACAAACTTCTGTTGGTATATGGATGAATATTTGCTATGTCAAAGCACTATCACATTGCTATTGTTGAGCTAGTGGGTTCAATGTGATTTTGATGAGTAAATATATTACACAATTAACCACTTGATTGAAAGTTACATTTAATTAGTAAAAGTAATATGTTAATTTTTGCACAAGTGGTTGGATCAAGTTATAGTGATCTCAACTTGTATAATGGTTTTGTTTGTTTTTAGGTTCTTTTTAACAAGTCTGAATCACTTGAAAATAGTCTGAAATACTTGGAGGTGTTTTGAAGAACATGTTGCAAGAGTCTGGATCACTTGGACCATAGAATGTGTGTTTGGTCAAGAAGTGTCCAAGTAGTCCAGATCGTTTAGAAAGATTCTGGATCAAATGGCCCTCGAAATTTCTATTTGGTCCAAAGTGTTCCAATATTCTAGACCACTTATACAAAGAGTCGGTACTCTTTATGTTTTTAACTAGCTGTTGGAGTATTTAATACTTAGACAAATTTGGTGGTTTTTGAGGCAATAGCTAAATCCTTTAGAGAGCTTATAAATACAAGATTTTGAGCAAGTCGAAGATGGTTGATAAAGCTCATAAATTGCAATTGATACTTGTATTGTAGTCAAAAAGTCAATTGTGTTTAATTTGCTTTATTTTGTATGAGTGAAAGAAATGAGTATAGTGCCAATTGTTCATTAGCTTACACTCTCTTGTAACCCTTACACTAAATTTTCTTATGTTTTTAGAGAGTGAAGAGTTATGCCTTGAGTATGTGAGTGATTCTTATAAAAAGCACAACTCAAGTTGTTTGTGTGTGTGTGTTGTTGTGTAGCTTCATTTGGGCAAATTGTTAGTGTTGAAATAAAGATCGTGAAGTCCTCTACTAAGGGAAGCATTGTGTGTCGTGGAAATTAAGGGTGGGGTAAACTCCATGTTAAATCGCGATGTGATTTTCTCTAACCCTTCTTCTTTAATGATCACACTTTATTATCATTGTTTACTTATGAGCTTGCATCAAATAGACTTTAGGTTTGAAAAAGGAGCAAATTAAGCATAATTCATTTGTCATAAATGCTACATAGGTCTGATAATTATTTCAGCGAATAACAGCATGCTACATGTTGTTTATTTTCACTCATAGGAAAAAAAATATAAAATAACTAAAATTTAATTGAGATCCAAAGACATTATAGTCTAGTGGCATCATCAATAATCTTCTAAATATTGTCTTAAAGGTTATGTTCAAAATAGAATTATGCTAAAGTGTTTTTTTTTTTGTTCCCATTACAATGGAGAGGTGGGATTTTGATACATCCACTTAGAATACCAATGTTAATATAATTAGGCTATAGTAACATGCATGAATTATGGTAGAGTTTAGGTAATGTCTATTTTTTAATATTCTTGCTATCTAATTACTTATTTTATCAAAATTTAAATATCATTTATAAAATTATAACAAACATAAATAAATTCAACATAACCCATTGGCCAAACCGTAAGCCAAGGTGCATAACCACCCAAACCCAACTGCCATAACTAAGACTTAGCCTCCATTGAATCACCTAAATTTTGAAACCAGGAGATGCATGTAACCCCAAAATGGTTAATCAATTGACTTTAAATGGAAATAAATGCATTCAAAGATCTTGTCGAATGAATCGTGGTTGTAGTAAAGTTAATTCTATTATCGCCTATTAATGCAAACTGTTTCATATGGCTTACAAACATCAAAAAATTTTTTTTTTTTGATAAATTATACTAAAAAGTAGTAACATCTAGAATAAATTTATTTAAGGTATTATGATTAAAAAGAAGTATCATAAAGTGAATTAAAGAAAGTATCAACGTTTTGTAAAGTTTATTTAAAGTATCAACATTTCAATTTTTATTTAAGTTTCTAAAATTTTCAATAATGATCAATTATTAATATCTTATTTAATTTATTTTAAAAAACGTTGATATCAAATGAATTTATCTTCAAACTTAATCCATCTTTTAAACCACTTGAATGTTGATATTTTAAATGAACTTACTCTAAAAAATTAATACCTCTTAATGTAATTTATCTTTTTTTGAGGGGTGGGTTGATGGTACCAAGTTTTGGTGGTTTGATGTGGTTTAATAAGACACATGAAATAATGATTTGAGTTGGATTTTTTTTGAAATGGAGAATTAGAGTTTAACAAGGACAAGAACGCAAAATATGTCGTCTATGTTTATATTTCCCATAAATTTGAATGTTTAATAATACCTTAGGAATATTATTAAAAGAAATAACAAAAGGTAATAACTTTTACATGATATGGTAGGTAATGAACACATACTTTATTTTTCACAACTAACTATACTGCATTTTATGGGAAGAAAGAATTCATAAAACTCCATCATAGTGGAAGAATATTAATTATACCATGAGACTAGAGGCCTCAAAAGCACATATTTTAGTTAGATTATCATTGTGGAAAAAGTTGGAACATACTTTCGTTCATGAAAGAGTTAAACTGATGGCAGATGATAATCGAAACATGGTACATGATTTTCGTATAAATCTAATTTACATTTTATTATCATGATGAAACAATGGCCTAAGTGCACTTACTTGATAAATCATTATATGTCATCCTTACAATGGTGTATTCAGATGGAATTTGATGAGGATAGGGATATTTTATAACATGTTTAGTTGGTTGTATAGAATAGAATTGAAAAATAGTAACTTTCATGAAAAGCTATTGAGTTTGATTGCGGAATAATTATTTCATAAAATTCTTATTATTATCAAATAAGAAATTAAAATTTCATTATATTACCTTCTTTTTAAATGAATCCCCATTCCCTACCTATAAAGTTCTAGCCCAATATATAGTAATTATATTAGTATTTTTACTATACCGACACAAATCCTCATTCTATTTTTGTGAAATTGAACACATGAGAGGAGAGATGGAATTGGCGTCCCACCCTCCTGTTATTCATTTCCCTCTAGTGGGCCCCTGATTTGCTCTTGGTGCAAGTTTGTATCTTTAAGAGTCCAAATAAAGGTGGAAAAAAAAAACAATTAAAAAATGACATGATGACAATATTAGTTGCTAATAATTAGCCAACAAAAGTTAGGTCAAATTAGGCGACTATCTTTTAGCACAAAGCAATAATACAAACACGACATAATTAGAAATATGATTATAGAAATAAAATATAAAAATGATTGTTTATAATTCCTATTCAAATTTATATTTTTTGAGGAATCACATAAATTTTACTAGCAAATAATTATCTCACCCGATGCGAATGAGGATTAAGTTCAACTTGTAACACACACATGTACTTTAGAAAGAGGAAATATAAAAAGAAACTTTAAATATATTTGAATTCAATTCACTCAAATATTGAGATGTTTCACAATTGAGGAGTTTTCCCATATATATATAATCTACAAAAAAGAATGTGTCAAGATTAGCTTGATCTAAAATATGCAAGGGAGCTTCTACGATCCTATTCCGTCAACAATCTAATCATTAAAATAAATATAGTAAATATTATATTAACTATTTTAGAGATTCAATCGTGGTTGAGTATGGTGTGAGCCGTTAGATGGTGACGAGACCGATCCTATCAAAATTAATGACGGGACTATAAAATTTTACGATGTACAAATCAATTATACTCATCACATTCCCCTTTGTATGGTGTAATAAATCAAAACCCTCTAGAGTTTATCAAGTCTTATAGATTCTTCTGGAACATTATTGATGCTGGAACCTTCATTGGATCTAAATCCCCGACTTCTTTATTGTGATTCGATTATAACATACCTCATGAGTTTGGCCTTACCATAGAGCTCTGTATTATCCTCGCACTTCCTCATGAAATTTCTTGACAAGGTGCTCAAAGTGTGACAAAGGTTCCATTGGTTCCCAACATGGTTAATTTGCTTTCGGCTAACCCTTCCCAAATGACCACTCATGTTTTTGGCGATTGGACTCGTTAAGCACAATCTTTTTCCACTTGCTTCTCATATGATTGCTTAATACTCCTAAAGCTCTCTAGGACGTCATTTGATGGGGAATGCGGGTTGCAATTTTGAAGATTTATTGTGGCCAAGGTCTTTTTAGTTAATTATATAAATACTAAAAGTACAAATATACATAGGCCTTTTCCAAACGCGCAATGAATTGGATTTGGATGCTTTCAATTTATAAAATCAATAGATGAGATTACTTAGATTTTTAAAATATTTTAGGATATTATAATTTTTTTTATAATATTGATATTGTTTATATGATGTAACAGTAATTTAAGAAGATAAAATAATTGAATTCAAGAGAAGTAAAGAAAAGAGATGAATTTCCTCGTGATTTTACATCAAAAAGGCCAAGAACTTGTTCGAAAACCAGACCAGATGCCATGGCACTCAACGACAATTGAACCCCATGACCACGATATATAAGGAAACAAAAGCTTTCACTATGACGTGGAGATATATCAGATAAGGCTTACCGCCGTCTTTTTATCTATCATCGAATCCCATTTCAGTTGCGACATGAAAAGTCTGACGCAAGGAAGAGATAAGTATAATGATTCTTAAAAATTTGATGATTCATAGAATATTCAGACAAAAAAATATAAATTAAAAAAAAGATAAATATTATAATTTATTGATCCGTGCATAAATATCAGAATCAATTTGTGGATTCCATCATAGAATACCAAAGAGAAAAAAGAGATAACCAATAATTTTATTTTATAATAATTCTCTCTATCTCAATAGTTATAAATCAATATTAATTATAGGATTAAAATGTAATTAAATTAAATGATTTGATATAAATAGAATGACATTAATTTTATTAAAAAAATTATGTTTCTATTAAATTAATATTAATCCTATTAAAAAAGATATTACTGTTATTAAAATAATATTAATTTTATTAAATGTAGAAAAAGAAATTATAATCTTCCTACAATAATAATATTTTTTTTCTTGCTCTGTATCAAGTCCATGCCATGGCTTCTTAATATTAGGTTGGTGGGTTGGATGGGGGTTGGAATTTTGTCTAAGGATTTCAATTTGGCAAGGATCACCCCAAGAATACATTTTAAATTATAAGACTATTAAAAACGATTCATGTCCCAAATCTTCTCATCAAATCAATTGAAGCCATTTTTTTTTTTTTCAAATTCACTTTAATATATGAAGTAAAAAGACTTTCAATTTACATTTTCCAGAAATTCTTTTCAGAAAGTTTAGGATTTTCCCAGTGTGATACACTCATATTCATCCTGTAATGTCATGGTTTGCATATGTAGCAAAAGGAAAAAAAGTAAGATCTTTTAGGATATCGTTGGCAACGATACTATCTTTGAGTATTGATGTTTTGTAAGGATAAGCTGACGAAAGTGTGGAACATTCATGTTAAAGTTGTTCCTCGCGAAGCAAATGCTATAGCCGACTGTTTGATGAAGGAAGGATTTAGCCGATCAGAGGCATTTTGGTTTCACAACATGGGTTTGAATAGTTTTAAATCTTATTTCAAAAACCCTAGTTGGTTGGATGTTATATATTGTGGAATTTGCAAATTTTAGTACATATGGACTTGATTCCCTTTGTTCATAGCCTAATACATGTTAGTGTTAGTTGCTATATTTATTAAATCGAATCTAACACATCTTACTTAAAAGATTGAAAATTAAATATGGTATTTCTCACTTAAGATATTAGATGATGCTACTGATATATAAGACCACCAGTTTATATATATCTTGATATATTAGACTCTCTTTGATATAATGGATGGTTTTTGTTTACAATAGGAAAAAAAAAAAGAAATTTTAAAAAATAAAAGACTAAAATAAAAATATTATTTAAATATAGAAGGAAGAAGATATGCAATTTAGATTATTTTACTCTAATATTTCTATTTTACATAGTTGTCTTTTTCTCAAAATGTATGTATACTTTCAACACAATATTGCCTTTTTTTTTTATGGGAGGGGTGGGTGAATGATAGATAATTGATACTAACAAAATATTAAATCAAGCAACAAAAGAGAAAGTGAACGTAGCCTCTTTAATTTCTCTCTTTCCTCTCCCCATCAAAGGAAAATCCCAACTTTACGTTTTCTTGGAGGGCCCTCCCCTTACCAACTGCCCTCACATGCATAGGGATGGATGTAGAATGAGACGGCTGAGAGAGTCGAATCATACTTAAGTTAATATTACAATTATCAAAATATATTTGCTTACTATTAGAATTATATTGTATGTATAAAAATTTTGTTAATGATTTTATTATGATATTTATAACTTCATAAGTATGAAAAAATCATTCAATAAAAATAAAGGGTATTTAGTAAATTTAGTAACATATTGTATATATACTTGAAAATTAATTATAATTTTAAAAAATAGAGTTAATAGATAATATAATTAATGTTATTTAGAAATTCTTTATGTGATAAAATCATAATATTTGTAATATGAATAATATAATTATTAGTTATAGTGTACTACAAATAAAAAATAGTTGTCCACAAAAATTTATTTAGTTGAATGTAATTTTATGATAAATGAATATAATTTTATTAGTTATTACGAAAGAAAAAGGTTAACAAAAAAAATGAAAAATACAAAAGAGAGTATAATTAATGCTATTGAAAAAGGAAAAGTATATGGCATTTGAATTGATGGCCTTAGATGTAAAACTAATCATTTAACTACTACACTATTGGTTTTATGTTATTATTAATTTTTATTATATATATATATATAATGAGTATTCTTTTAAAAAAATTAACTTTTTCCGAATCTGGGCCCGGCCCCAACCAGCCCGCCTTGGATCGCCTACGCAAGCACTTATGAAGTCTTAATAAAATTCTTTTATATCTACCTTTATACTTGCTTCTCCATATACTCTCTTCTCCATGGCCCACTTTGAAAAGAAAATAAATAAACAAATAAAAAAAGTCCATAGAAATGTAGGTCTCATAAATGATATGGCCGTCAACATTTAATGATAACAATTAACATGTGTGGTTAAATTAAATTTGTCAAATTTAATAAGGCATCATTGAACAACTAACGAATATGTGGAATATCCATGGTTGCGAAACCAAATATATTTGTCTATAGAAAACAAAGGTAGTTATAAAGAAAACAGGAACATGAATATGTTGACAAGCACTATTGAACTTAAATGAGTGGGCAGTAATTATATTTTTAAGCTAACTTGATATCAATTTATATTTTTTCATCATATTTTTATCATTTTCAAATAGATATTTATCGATCAAAAAACAAATACCGATGATAAATTGATAATTTTACTTATAAATAAATTAAATAAATATAATACAAATATGATACAACTAAATTACATATATAAATCTAATTCAGACAAAAACCAAACATTCCAAATAAATTCTAAATTCCAAATTCCAAATTCCAAATTCCAACGATGTCGGCACAGGATGAATTATTAAGTTTGTAGGCCCCATGATAAATCATTATGTGACTATGAATACTCATCCTAACGACTCCGGTAACGTATCATTGGTTAGACGTCGCAATTGATTTACCAGCATGAATTCACGAGGGAAGAATTTAAATCAACGGTTAAACTTTATCTATCATTATAAAACCAAAGCATCTATATTTTTAAATATAATTTTTTTAAGTTACTATATTTTTTTCCTCCACTTACTTTTCCTCTTTCCATTATCTATAACTTGAATGTGCATTTTTCAACTTAAAACTGGCATCTAATTATCACAAACTTTTATATTAATATATTTTTTTTTCTCTAATTAACCCTTTTTACCAAATCCTTTATATATATATATATATATATATATATATATTTAGCGCTCGTATAATGAGTGCATAGTTAGCTAGTATATATTAACGTTAAAAAATTGATATCTCTAATGTGCGTACGCTAAAAGAATAGGTCCGAAAACTATGTTCTATGGCTTTATGTTCTCAAATACGTTCAACGTGCTTACTTTCAATGTTTAATTTTCCACCAGTAATGATCGTATACAGAGAGTATATGTTTCGGGTAATACGTGATATCAAAGCGGTGATGCGATAGCAGGACGTTCAGATGACTTGGGAAGAGCGGCATAGAGGAATAGGCAATATCAGGAGTTTTAATACATATTTGAGTAGCGAGGAATCGCATAGCCTCCATTCCACAGGTTTTCATCTTTGAAGATTGCAGTTAGGCAGTACGATGACGTTTTCTACATCTTTGAATTGTGTCATATGAGTAGGGAGGAATTAGATTAGCTTCCATTCCATAGGTTTTGATTTTTAAGGATTACAATCAGACACTATGACACGTTTTTTTTCATCTTTGAATTGTGTCAAATAAGAAGGAGCTCTCTATATAATAATAGTGTAAATGTCACATTTGGTATTTCAACTTTGTCAATTTATTCAATTAACTATCTAAAATTTAATAGTGCCAATTTACTACTTATGAATTTTTTGAGTTCATTCATAGTACATAGATGAGGTGGTTAATTGCAAAAATAAGTAATATTCAAGTAGCTAATTGTAAATTTTGATAAAGTTCAAGTAGTCAATTATAAAATGAATAAAGTTTAGGCAATAAAATAACATTTTAAAATTTCAGGTAGTCAATTAGACAAATTGACAAAGTTCAGGTGTTAAATGTGACATTCACTCACACTAATATTTATAGAGATTAATCATTAACAACATCTGTTGAGTCACATGGACAACCAACAATTGCAATGAGTCATTTTATTGATGGATCCTTTCATAGGTGGTTTAAGGAGTCTAGTCTATATTTGTGATGACTTAATGATACTTGGTATAATGGGTTTAAAATTTAGGTTAATGTCGTGAATGGTATCTAAACTTTGGTAAAATATATAATTAGATACTTGAATTCTGAAATTGATCAATTTACCTAAACTTTAAAATTAATAAATTTGGTATCTAAAAAAACTTTTAGTGCACGTCAATAGTACCTTCGTGATATTGGTTAGTGTACGCAGAAAGTAATTTCAAGTAATAATTGATCAATTTTAAAATCCATGAATTAAATTAATCAATTTGAAAGTCCAAATATTAGATTGAATGATTTTAAAGTTCAAGTACCTAATTACATATTTTGTTAAAGTTTATGTGTCAATCAGTGAAATAATTAGATTATTGTTACCACACCCATAGTCAATAATTCTTCATTATTTGTCACTTTTATGAAGAGAAGAAATGGTATTCTACATTACAAGTCTTATCCTCAAAAATCAAACAAGAAATTGTTATGAACATCAAGACTTAGGCATACAATAACAAATATAAAGTAACGAGTATACGAATACTTTCATAACAGATAATGGATTGCAACTAATATTGAGAGTAATCAACAACCTTCAAACATGTTTGAAGAACATAATATAAATAAAAGCAGCTGGAGACAAATTGAGGAATGAGAAAAAACTACAAACCAAAGTCTTAGTCTTTCTTTCTTAGAGCTTCTTGCAAGCTCGAACAGCCAGTGCGTACCTTTTTCACCTTATTTAACCTATACCTTCATTTTCTTTCATCACACCTCACATACATACTAAATATGGAAACCCTAGTTAGTAAATGTTGAAGAAAGTTACAAAATTGATATCAACTACTAGATCTATGTTCATGCTACTCAGATCTAGTGTTAGATTACAAAGAGATGAAATAAATAGTAGCTAATTGGACATCCTAATTTGCTTCTTGCATATTTCAAGCATGGAGAGGCAAGGAGAAGAACACGTCACTTATCTTGTCGGGTACAACATTTGATTCTAATATTGACTTTAATCCTTTTGTTTCTTTTGTAAGTCTATGTGTAAGAGAACTTGGTGGGCTTAGGTTAGAATTGTATTTAGGACATTGGACATTAAACTGTTGTTATATTTCTAAATAATATTTCTAATTGTTGGACTATGAAAGCGTAACAATTGGTGCTTTTTCATTGAGTTGTTAAGTTGGTAGAAAATACAAATAGACATTCACAATTGTAGGATTAGATTGATGAGAATAGCAATAACATTGAAAAGATTGTTCAAGAAATGCAAGAATTTAAGCAATCTATGAGTAGAAAGATTAGTGCTATGTTAAATCAGATTAATACTTTGGCACATTCCTTACAGGCCTAATCAAATATACTAAATAATCATAACATGGAAAATTCATCATCTTCTATAAATATTTCAAGTCATTCATATACGGATAGTATGAAAAACATGGTATTAGAGTTGCCAAAGTTTTCCAGAGGTGATCCTACCTAATGGCTTTTTAAAACTAATCAGAATGTTGACTTTCGTCAAGTACTAGTGGAGAATAGATTGAAGTTGGTTTCTTTTGCACTTGAAGAGGAGGCATGCACTTGGTTTCAATGAATGTACAACAATCAATTGATATGCAGTTGGGATCAAATTCAGACACACTATTAAATTCGGGTTTGGTTCTTTTCAATATGAGCAATTTCCAAAGAGGAATGACTCTGTTCTAAGCAAAGAGGAATCAAGTGACATTTTTGATGAATTCAATTTAGTACGTGCTAATATTCAAAAGCATAGTGAAGATGTGTTATATTCCAATGTTTCTGCATCCATGGGAAATATTAAGACTACCATTTAGTACTTTGGTAATAATATTCCAGTGGCTATAAATATGGATGCATCTACAGATATTATGGTAAGGGAAATATTAGAGGATAGTTCAAATATGGATTGAGATACTGAAAATGGATAATAACAATGAGCAAGGCACTAGTTTGGGGCATAGTGACATTATTCATGAAATGATGCGGTGAAGTTTAATGACTCAAAACCAACAAGAAGAAAGTAGACAGGAGGACTATTTTTGATTTTTCCATGGCTCAATAATTTAATCTTATTTTATTCATGCCTACCACCTACCTTTCTATTGAAATGGAGAGCCGGTATTTTTCAAGCGTCCCTTGGTCATCATAGCCAATTTCATGGAAATTTTTACAAAATGGGGAACTCAAAGATGTTGGGACAACAATACTTCCAACTTATGTAATTTCAAACAGATTCAAATATGGTAATTGGATCTACACATCAAAGTGTTACCACCAGCACATAAAAAATGTGGGCAAATGACACCTTTAGACAATACCATGCCTTTCATTAGTTATGGAGCATTTTACAACAGAGGACAAAACCAAGATATTGCATCTAGGATTGTCAATTAGCAATTACATGGTTATGGGATAGAACTTGGAACATAAGACCACTAGATTGCTTGAATTCTTAATTTTCACCTTGAGGACAAGGTGAATTTCAATGGAGAGGCAATTGTTATGAACATCACAAGACTTAGGCATACAATAGCAAGTATGAAGCAACAAGTATAAGAATACTTTCATAATAGAAAATAGATTGCAACTAATATTGAGAGTAATCAATAACCCTTAAACATATTTGAAGAATAAAATATAAATAGAAGTAGGTGGAGACAAATGAGGGAACGGGAAAAAAATACAAACCAAAGTTTATCTTTCTTTTTTATCTTTCTTTCTTGGAGCTTCTTGGTAGCTTGAATAATGCGTACCTTTTTCACCTTCTTCACATTCTACCTTCATTTTCTTTCATCATACCTCACAAACATGCAAAGTATAGAAACCCTAGTTAGTAAATGTTCAAGAAAGCAAATTAATATCAAAATCTATGTTCACTATCAGATATAGTATTAGATTACAAGATGAAACAAATAGCAGCTAATTGTAAATCTTAATTTGCTTCTTGCTATTTCAAGTATGAAGAGATAAGGAGAAGAACACATACCTTATCTAATTGGATACAACATTTGATTTTAACATTGACTTATCCTTTTGTTTCTTTGTAAGTTTATGTGTGAGAGAACTTGGTGGGCTTAGGTTGGAATTGTCTTCAAGACAATGGACACTGGACTATTGTTATATTTTGAATAATATTTTTAAACAACAACCTAGCTAAATATTTAGGTTTTATTGCTCACGAATTACAAGGTTGATGCGCAAGACTCCCTTAGCTTTATTTATCATGTATGTATTAGATACTGAAATTATCTGTTTCTCCATTTTTACTAAATAATCCCATTAAGGTTGTTTGTTCATCACTACTTTAAAGTTGTGTAAAGTACTACATTCACATAACACAAATTTTTTGAATGTAAATGTGATTAAAGATTATAAATAATTAAATTATAATATAATCATGTTTATTCATGTCACGGTCTATTCTTTGTTGTGTGTGATATGGTGTATTGTATTTTTTTGCACTTATTTTTTTAATATTCAAAAAGCTAATTTGAGCCATTTACTCTTAAGTCAATAATTACCAATATACCATCCACTTAAGGGTGTAAAATTTTTCTTAAAACCAAGATTTCAAGATAAAATTGTGATTGATTAAAAATTAAACATAAAGCTATAATTTATTTGGGGGCATCAGGGGATAATATCATAAATGGTATCTGAAGTTTGAAAATATACAATTAGGTACTTAAACTTTAAAATTGATCAATTTAGTACTTGAACTTTGTAATCAATCAATTTAATATTTGAAAATTTTTAAAATTGATTAATTTAGTACCTAAAAAACTTGATGAAGGTATAGTTGTGTGTGAAAAGTTCTTTTAACCACTAAATTAATCAATTTTAAATTCATATATCATTCATGACATTAATATGAGATTAAATATAAAAAGGAACTTTTTTCCTGTCAAGTGGGGCTACAATCTAATTTTCCATTATGTAAAATTTATAAAATTAGCTTGATTTCTTGAGTATTGTATAGAGAGTATCGCATGCGCTTGCTTAAATAAAAGATAGAACCTTCATGTTTTCCTCTATTATATAATCTAGTTATGCTTGAAAAGACAAATTCTAGTTTCAATTTCATCAATAAGAGAGGAAAAAGAGATCAAATGAAAAATAGAGTAATATGACCCTTTATGTTAATTTTACATTTTTTAATATTATATATTATAAATTGATCAAACGGACCACCATTAATAGATATACACACACGTGTGTGGTTTGTTAATATTGATTGCGAATTTAGGTTTAGAAGGGTAATAATGGAATTTACAGTTTAATTTTATGCGGAGAAGAATTTATTCCATCATTCTGGGAATTAACTAACATTACCACAGGCAATGTAATAACATCGTAACAGAAATATAAGGACTATTATAGAAACATGATGTAACAACTTTTCACCCTTCTTTTAAAAAATTTCTTATAATATAAATTTAATTATTAATTTATCACAATAAAATCATATTTAAAAGAAATGAATTGTTCTAATATGAAATTTCTTTTAGGATGGTTATAATAATGCGATCTAGACATAGGTGCGGGTCGGACATGACCTATGACCTATCTTGAACTGCCAACAATAAGTTAGATCTACTAGACAATTTGGCGGTTAAGCGGTTCAATCCGCCTACTTACCAATCTATCAATCCAACGGGTCAGACGAGTTACATTTATTTAAAAAATAAAGAAAAAAACAACGAAAAAAATTAAAAAGATAATAATAAAAAGTCACGAGTTGACTGGCCTCGACCCTAATCGACTCATGTCATGTCGGGTTGGTTTCGGGTCAATGCAATCGCGACCCATCAATCGGTGGATCTAGCCTGGCTTCTAAGCCAAGTTGACCTAGCTTGTATGTCTAGCACAATTACTAAGGCTATTACAACATGAAAAATTAAACTCGATATGTCAATAATAAGATCAAAACCAGATGCTACTAAACTATAAAAACCATTACTAAAAACTCCCATTTCAAAAACAAGCAAACTATATCGTTGGAGAATCGCATTTAAACATACAATTAACATGATATCATATAGAAATCTCATTTTTAACTTTTTGTCTGGTCGTGGTGGTTGCATGGGCGTCCTAGCTCCCCGGTGAAGGGGTCTTTTTACACAGTAGGTTGAAGTTGGCAAGGTGATAAGATAGGAACAGTGGAGCCAACGGAAATACCAGTCGGCAACATTTAAAGAGATTCATAAATGGCAGACTTGAAATGCTATCTATTTGATAAAGTCAAAACAATATGCCATATTATTAAAATAACTTTATAATTAATTAAATCTTATTAAGGTAATTAATTTGTCTGCTGCAAGAAAAAAAAAAAAAAGATAAAGAAAAACTCAATGGAAACTGAAGCAAATTCTACTCCTTGAGATAGAGAAAAGCCAAAGGGCATGCTTATTGGTATCATCGACATATTCAAAATTTCCACTGTAGTAGTTTGCATGTCAAATCCGCTGTTATAAAAGATATAAGGAATGTGTGTGGTGTATATATATAAAAGAATTTTGACTGAAAATTATGGATAATTACTTGTCAATTGGTTGAGATTTATTTTCTTACAAAATTTCTATCCCTACGTGGCATACTTTGACAGGTAAAGAGATGTACAATTGAATAATTGTACCCCAACTCTTCGTTTGTCGTTTTTCTTGTATCAATTATTGTTATCATATAATTTCTTTCTAATGAATAAGAATTTATTGCATCTTGATTCTCTAACGCGATAGTAAGTATGATGTTATAATACTTTTTTTGTTTTTCCTTTTCAATTTGGGTTCATTTTATTTTTCATGAAAAGGAAATATGAAAATGATAGATGAGAGCATTGAATATTTGGTAAATTCTTGTGTTTATGAGTAGTGGTATCTACCAGCCTACCCTCCCAAGTGAGCACTGGTAGTAGTTGTAGGAATACGAAAGGAGTAAGGAAAGGATGAAGCTGTTAGTTGCTTATTTCCTAACCTTTTATCAAAACCTGGTCCCAATAGAAATAAAGCATACACCAGACCAGACCAGACCAGACCAGACCAGACCAGACGCCAATACTTGTTCCTCCATTAAACACAAACTGTCTCTCCCTCTCACTCACTCACTCAGACACACAGAGAGAAAGAGGCAATGCAAGGAGGGCAAATGATGGTGGAAGAGCATGTCAATCTCTCTTCTGTCCTCACTGCTTCCAATCCCGTAAGCAATCACTTCCCTTATGTGTGTGCACAGGAGCGCTTGTATTAACATCATCCCATTTTATTTTATTTTTTTTATAATCTTTATCTGAATTCTTGTGATTAAAGACATATTTGAACATGATAATCAAATTTACCCTTTTTATTTTATGTTGCCTTCATGTGGATAAGAATATTTGTAACAGGATCATGTGAATGAAAACGAGGATAAAGTCAGGATGAATGTTTTCCTTTGAATCTATTTGATATCCTAATCAACAGCTGCATTCTAGAGGTTGTTCTATGCTAGACTTGACTTGCCTTTTGCGACGTTGATCTTTCCTATATGGATGCTTGATTTAGTAAAGCTTAAGTTTTTGGATCAGTTGAATTAGATGTAGATTAGACTTAATTTGGTATTAGCGGCAGCAACGAGCTCAAATCTCAGATTGATGTTCAATCTCTATTTAATTTATTGGTTCCTGAATCCATATCTCAGCACGCTGTAATGGCAGTGTTAAAATGATAAATAACGCAATCTACGAGGTCGAAAATTCTAGGTGATCGGTCATGGAACTGAATTTATCTATAATAGTTGTCTTATTGCTTGTATTTGCTTGGACAACTGTACTTAGCACAGTGTTGAGGAAATGACTAGTTTTAATCAGTCGGCTTTCTGCATTTTCTGTCACTAGCAGAGCTACATTCCATCCCTTACAAAAATCGTTGGCACACTTGGACCAAAGTCGCGCTCTGTGGATGTAATTGAAGCATGTTTGAATGCAGGAATGTCAGGTATATTCTGGATTTCCCTTGTTTTCGCTTATGTTACTATGTCATTACAACATATGAGCACCTCAATCTAGGCTACTTTAATTGTGTTGCTTTTGTCTAATTAGTTGCAAGGTTCGATTTCTCTTGGTTGGATGCTGACTATCATCAGGAAACTCTTGAAAATCTCAAAATAGCAATAAAAAGGACAAAGAAGCTTTGTGCTGTGAGTATTTGCTTTAACCTTGACTTTGGTGAAATCAGCTGTTAAAATAATGCATACAATCACTTCTTCCTCCTACAAAATTTGATTTCGAGTTTGAATTCACGTTCGAGATATTGAAGCTTCTGCTCTTTAAGGTTCCAAAAGTTCCTTTCTTTTACCTAGAAATGCTCATTAATATGATATGCCATATCTGTACTTCAAATCGGCTTCTGATCTCCCATCCTCATACAATCCTACTTTTCCCTAAATGTCCTGCCTGAAGCTTGGTCCATCTCTCCCATGCTTTTCTTAAATGTCATATGAAGATTGGTAAATGATTGAGCCCTGCCTAAAAAGCTGCACTCTCAATGGTCTCAGGTTATGCTGGACACTGCAGGTCCAGAACTTCACATTAGCAACAAGACGGGTGATCCAGTTGAACTCAAGGCTGATAATCATGTGACTATAACTTCAGACACTTCAAAGGAGCTGTCTGCTGAAGTCTTTCCTATTGACTATGCAGAATTAGCCAAGGTTTATCATTTATCTATCATCACCAACCACATACTAAAAACAAAACTAAGATGGAATTTGAAACTATGTAATCTTAAGTGTTTCTCAACTGCAGCTAGTTAAGAAGGGGGACCATATTCTTCTTGGTCAGCATCTTTTCACTGGACAAGAAAATACATCTGTCTGGTTAGAGGTAATGATATTAAGTCATCTCAACCTTTATGCTCATCACTGCAAATGTAAATTTTGATACCAACTAATTGCTTTGCAGGTTGTAGAGACAAAGGGACAAGATGTCATCTGTGTGGTTAAAAACAGTGCCACTCTTGCTGGCTCTATGTTCAATGTTTATGCATCTAACATCCATATTAACTTTCCTACATTAACAGAAAGACAAAGAGGTATCATTTGATTTCCTTCAATTTTGCCAAGTAATCTTCAATTTCTTTTCCCCTCCTATAAATGATTTGTTGAAGTTGATCTTGGACAATCCATTGCTACCTACCGGTTCACCTTTTTGCTTTATTATATTGCTTAAAATGCAAGAAATGGAACTGTCCACAGCAATGATGACATCACTAGTCTCTGCCTAGATATTTACACCTATATCGTACAAAACCCGGGGAGTGGCTTTTAGATTTATTCTAGGGCACAACATTCATGATAATCAGAGCTGCTAAATGCCCTACAATTGTTTTCGTTTTGGTTAGATTATATCGAAGTGGGGCACACGAAACAACATCAACTTTATTTCCCTTTCTTACACCCGCCATGTTCAAGACGTGCAAGAGGTCAGTCAATTATCTTTTCTTCATCCTTTAGATGTGGTTAATGTCTTTTTCAGTTGCTCATAGTGCTCTTGTTAGATTATACTGTTTATGTTGCCAGTAATATTTCTGTAGTGAAGTAACAATTCTGTGCCCCTCAAATTCTTCCTTGTTCAACTTGTGGTTTGAATGCATAGTAGGACTGAAATTTTTTGTAAAATTTTGGTGCAGCTAAGGGCATTTCTTAAAACACAAAACCTTGATGAAACTTTGATATATGCCAAAGTTGAAACAGTAGAGGTAAATGAGAAATAATGAACTTCGAATATTCTGTTTCACTTCGTTTGAGTTCTTCATTAGTAGTTTCCCAGTATTACCAAGATTTCAATGTATCAAGTTTCCAGGGTTTGAAAAATTTCGATGAAATATTGGAGGCAGCAGATGGTATAATCTTTGGTCGAGGAAATCTAGGAATTGACCTGCCCCCAGAGAAGGTGAGGAAATCTTGTTATAACTCATAATAAGAAGCTCACTGTCAAGAAATATGGCTTGTCAACCGCATTACCTTTTGCATTGCAATGAACGCTTGAACTATAATAGAAACGAAGCAAGCAAGATCCCTGGTTTGCTGATAATGCGTTTATTGAGGCTGTTTTCTCTCTAAATCCTTTTCTTGTAGGTCTTCTTGTTTCAAAAATATGCGTTAAGCAAGTGCAACATTGTGGGGAAACCTGTTATTGTGACTCGAGTAGTTGACAGTATGACCGGAAACCTACGCCCAACTCGTGCAGAAGCAACAGACGTTGCTAATGCTGTTCTTGATGGTTTGTAAGTTCATATTTCAACACGGTCAATTCAGCCAATGTGCATACTGAACAATTTAGAGCTGCCTTTTCTTTCATCAGGCGCAGATGGTATTATGTTAGGAGCAGAGACACTACGAGGCTTATATCCAGTAGAGACAACAAGGATTGTGGGAAGAATTTGTGCAGAAGTAAGCAAATTAATGTGCAGTTATTGAAATAAAATCACTTAATTCTGGCCTAAAGTCACATCAAAGATAGAATGTTTAGGAACTGTTATGAGCAGAAAACACATGAGGATCAAAAAGTACTCACCAGATGAAACTTCAGAAAATCTATAAATATAGCTAAACTCAAGATCAACTCCTCGATTTTACTTTTTCTGGACTAATCTTCCAAGTTAGTAACTTTTAGCAAAGCACCAATCTGGAACCTTAAATTTGAGAATTATCATGTGTGATTCAGTCAATGAAGTACCAAATAAGAAGTTCTTGGCGACATTGACAAGACAAAACAAATTAGAAAAGGATGTAACAAGAAAATGGGTGAGAAAGATGCGTCAAGTTTCAATTGAAAAAAAAAAAAAAAAAAAACTCTTTCGGGGTATATTTTCCAACACCGCAACATGCGGGGGTGTTGTAAGTGATAATCTAACAATTTACCTCTCGTGTTGCTCAATTAGGGATTATTGATAGATGATAGTCTAAACTTCCAGGGAAATAGGAACTTCTCACAACAATGGGAAAATGTGGTTGCAAGTTGATCATTTATGAAATTTAAAAATCCTATAGGCTCAAATGAAGTGCATCTCTCTCACGATAGGAGGTTTTACTTAAGCAACCAAAATAATAATATCCCTCTTTTTACAAGAGGCCGACAATATAAAGAAATCAGCATCCAACATCATCAAGTGTGATGAGGGCCTATGTTATTGATGGCTCCTACCTTTCTAGAGAGAGAAATAGTTCTAACAATCTGCAGTTAGATTTTCATCCATGAGATTTAGCGCTGTCATCTTTAGGATTAGATCACAACAGAACTATGATGTTGCTCTATGCACCTTCTCTTTTCTGCTTAATACTTGATCCAGAAAGTATTGAACCATCTGAGTGAAGGAGACAACTCAAATGTCAAAATTCTTGATTATTTTTCAGGCTGAGAATGTGTACAATCACTCTCTTCATTTCAAGAGAATTATCAAACACGTTGGAGAACCCATGTCCTATCCTGAATCGGTGGCAACTTCAGTGGTAACAGAAACTAACATTTTAGAGTGTCAATATAAATCCTTTTCATTGCACAAACAACAATAATTTGTAAACTGCTATTTTTTTCCTCAAAAGGTGCGTTCTGCTATCAAGGTGAAGGCTGCAATTATTGTTGTTTTCACATCATCTGGAGCTGCAGCAAGGTGCCTTACCCACAACTTTATGAACAATTACAGGAGTCTCCTTTGCATATAAAATTGGGAAACAGTAATTACCTGAATAGTAATGTGTTTGCTAATTTCTGGGAATTTCTCATTGACAGGTTGGTTGCAAAATATAGACCACCTGTGCCTATAGTGGCCATAGTCATCCCTCGCCTTCGAGCTAATTCCTTGAAATGGAGTTTCACTGGTGCATCACAGGTCTGCTTCAACTTGTTAGAATCCAATAATCAATACTATTATATGCAAAATCCAACGGGGATTTCATGAATATTCATCTTGTGTATTTTCTCCCATGATACAGGCCAGACAGTTGCTTGGTGTAAGAGGAGTTTACCCAATCTTGGCCAACTCTGATATGGTAAGTCTTTCTTTCCATATATCTAGATAACTTAAGATGGATGGCCATATCCATCAGAACCGACATAAGAAATCGTCTGGGAGTGATCCTTTAAACTTCCAACCATAGAAGTGGAGTGTGATTCATGATAATCTCAATAGAATGCCTCCCAGCCTGTATAGGAAGTTCTGCAGAGTGTAATGTGGGATTGTCAATAAAATTGTTGAGCATCAATCCTAAATCATAAACAAACATTACTCCTTATCATCTCATTTTCTTCTTTGAAACATTATCATTTATTTGTATTTGTTGTAGGAAACCAAGGAGTAACTTGTTTATGTTATTGCAGGCAGCTGGTGGCTCCAATGAAGAATCAGGTCTTAGACTTGCTATTGACCATGGAAGGTCAGTTGGATTGCTCAGATCTAAGGACCGAATTGTTGTCTTCCAAAAGATTAGGGACTCATCAGTGGCTAAGATTATCGAGGTTCAAAGCTAGCTTTCAGTGCTCATATACAGTATCCTAGAAAAAACCATTTTGACAACCCATGTCCGGTTCCATCTTCAATTGCTCTATGATTGTATTGTCATTCCATTACTGTATTTCCCCAAGAATTACTTGACACCCAGTTGATAATATGTCACATTTCTGTTTCACAAATGGGTAAAAGAAAAATTCAGCAAAGCCCTAGGCTTCAGCAGCAGAATTAGCTCAAAGTTGCTTTCCTTCACCTTGAAAATATATAATCTAGAGTCTTTGCCGGAAGACATGGTCGGTAGATGAGCAACCTAAAAAGGGTCTTCCAGACAAAACATTGAGCTGGGTTCCTTTACTTTCTAGCTGGTAGCTATTAGCACAAGCATTTCATTCAGGCTTCCTTAATAAGGAAATATTAACTTCGAGCTCTCCAGCTTGGGTATCGAAACAACTTCTAAACATTTCACGTTCCTTTTATTTTCTGGATAACTAAACTAATGCTTCTCATCAAAGCCATGTTAATGTCTTCCTTAATTGCAAAAGCAATGATACTCAGCCCAACTCAGGACCATCTAAGATTCTTATCCAATGCTTTCACGTTTTGACTCAGGATAAATATCTACACATCCCAAAACATTGATCTAGCCATCTGGGTGTTGGCTGTGACTGAAAAATGATAAATTAAGTGCTAAGTTACATACCGACCATTTACTATTGTAACACTGTCCCGAAAGATAAGGTTCATCCATCCCCGATAAAAGAGGCTGAAAAGAGGAACAAAGAAGTGGATGAATTACAAGCTTACCTATTCCAATCCATTCGGATTATTAACTTCAATTTAAGACAATCCAAGATCCTTCTTCAAACCTATTTACAAAGATGTAAATGAAAATACACATCCCATAGCATCGATCAGGTTTCCACCAACAGGAGTAGTTGAAGACCAAGAATGAATCATCTACCAGTCAAATATTTTCATATTGTAACTATGTCCTAAAAAATAAAGACAATCAACACATCCACAATATTTAGAGGCTGCAAGGAAAACAATTAAAAAGTAGATGAACCACAAGGTTACTCGTTCCATTCCATTTTGCCTTGCTCCGATTTGTACAATTTTAACGTAAGAAATAATAATCCAATAACTGACTTACCAAATTGACTTAATACTCATTGGCATGCATCAAAAGACAAACAAGTGAACTAAGAAGTGTCAAATGGAGCAGAAGCATGAATATACTTGTATGCTATATTTCATCTTCCTCAAATATATCTTGTTCTGGGTAGTCTCCAACCTGTAAATGAAGTATGAAGCCAATGAAGAAAGACTCATCAGAAGTAAAAGTCATGCAAACTTGATTTCCATGTATATATGCAGTCAACAGATAAATTTAACTAGCAAAAATTTCAAGCACCAAAATGCTACATATTTAAAATGCAAACAGTTTTAATAAGACCATGTTAGCTTTCAAGTGAATGCATGTTTAGTCCAGTCTTTCAATTTAAACTTTAAGACTTCAAAACTCCATTGTTTTGAAGAAAACTCAATATTTTTCCAGATTGCACTCTATCCTTAAAACGTAATTTAACAAATTGATAGCATGTGGTTAACCAGATAATTTTACATCATATTCATGATATAAAACTCAACCCACCAAGACAAGCTACGATTTTCCTTTTTTTTTTTTTTTTTTTTTTTTGGTGGGGTAAGGACAAACTATAACAATTCTTTTGATTTTTCACAGCAACTGTTATATTAACTCCCAAATCAAAGCCCATATATATATTGCTTTCAACTCGATGGATTTTCACTTTTTTTTTCTCTGGGTAAGCATAAATATTCATTTCCTGACCAATAGTCTATACTTTAAAAAGCAAGTAGCTGGAATCAATCAGCAAAATTTACCGCCCACCAATAAAAAAGAAAAGATAATTAGCATGAGGTCACATCTTAAAGATGCTCCATGTTAACAGAAAAACAACACGCATCTATATAGATAATTTAACATCTATGAATTATAGTGATGTTCATACCTTTACTTTATCTGGCCTGACCATTCCCCCGTGAAGGGGAGGACAATCAAAGAAACGAATCCCTTTCACCCTGAAACATTTCAATACAAAGAGAAATTGAATGCATGACAAAGAGCATTTAGTGATCAACCAGGGATACAAATTCTTATTTCTTTTCCTCATTTCCGTTTTTAGTTTGCAAAATACCAAATTCAATTGGTATAAATTACAGTGAAAAACCCTTAAACACTACTGAAATTACATTCTTAACATCAGCTCTGCTAAAGGGGAGGCCCCACATATGTGCAAGTATGCTATATATGAGGCCAACTCTATCCAATGCCACCATTGAGGTATTTAAATATATATTTATGTATTAAAAGATAATCTTTTTATAGTGATTCATATTAAAGAAGCTTACATATATAACTATAAAATAATTGCTATTCACTAATCGATATCATATGTTTTATTTATATGCTTTTGTTTACTAAAAGTTATTAAATGACTATTAATAGAACCATAGGAGATAGTTCTGAATGTAGAACAGTAAATTTTATTTACTGATTTTGTTGAGATGACTTAAGGTATATAGATCTATCATCATCAATGGTTGGTATGGCATGGAAGGAAGGTTACCTCAATAATGCACATTTTTGGTGGGATCCCCAGCTAAGGGGTAAACTCATATTTTCAAAAGTTCTGGATGAAAGTCTAGTTGTGAGAAGAACATACGAAGTCTCTCTAAGAGCGGAGCTAATTGTTGTCTAGTTTCTTTTCCTTTCTTTTTCTTTCCCCCTAAGTTAAGATGTAATTGCCCATATAATGAGGCATTGATTGCAAACTCCTGTATAAATGGCTAACAATATCAATCCCCATCAGCTAATGGTAATTTCATTGGGGAAGAAGAAGAAGAAGAAGAGAGAGAGGGGTCTATATAAAATGGCGGTTATCATGGGCATTCACATCAGTAGTACACTTCAATGCTAAACTTCATAACAATATAAATATAAGGAACATGTCACTTGCAACATATCCTAGACAAGACTATTGACAGTTGACACTTGAACTTCTTTCAGTGAAGCATATAAATATTACATTCGGGTATTGCTCTGGAGGAGCAATTCATTCCAATAATTAACCATGCTGGTCTCCATTTGATTTTGTGAAATGGAAATAGTGCTTCTCAATTTCCAGTAGGGAGAAAATATAATAGAAGAATTCCGGATAAGCAGGAAATATTTCTAAACAGAAGAAAAGCGTAAAATTCTAAAGATCTAACATTGTAGTTCTCAGTGAAGCATATAAATATTACATTCGGGTATTGCTCTGGAGGAGCAATTCATTCCAATAATTAACCATGCTGGTCTCCATTTGATTTTGTGAAATGGAAATAGTGCTTCTCAATTTCCAGTAGGGAGAAAATATAATAGAAGAATTCCGGATAAGCAGGAAATATTTCTAAACAGAAGAAAAGCGTAAAATTCTAAAGATCTAACATTGTAGTTCTCACTTAAAGATGTGCAAGTGTTTATTATTCCTCCCAATGTATAAGAATATTAAAATAGAGAAATTCAAGCATTCAATGTATTTTGTAGTTTTTTAAATAACTGAACAGTGCACTCCCTTCATAGTAGTTACTAAGCACTAACTTTTTGTATAAACTGAATTTAAACTCTCTTCCAAACCAACTTTTTATGAAAAGCTGAAATCATTTTTTCTTGATTGTAATTGACTCCTTAAAATTTCTTGACGTAAACCGAACTAAACATCATGGAGACAACAAAAGAGATCATAAACAAATTGACAAATGGAAAACAATACGCAAAATGTGATAAATTGCAAGAGTTTACATACATGCCATCATGCTTTCCCAATGGTTCATCATACTGAACTCCAATCCAGAAACCAGGTGCAAGAGATTCTCCTCGACCTATAAATTTTACAACCCCTCTTTTTGCCCCTGGTTCAACTTCACACCTGTCACCAACCTATATAAAAATATTACTGTTTATTCACCGCTACTCTGATAGCTACAAAGTATGGCTATTCCAGAACATAAAGAAATGAATTACATGTTTTTAAGGTAGCATTTGATTATAAGAATTAAACAACACGAGGAGAGCATGATTGCACGATACAAGGAATACTAGATGGTAGAACTCTCTTTTACCATATTTAGTCTACAAGTACTGGTCATGAATCTTATGTTGTACTTCTCATGCTGTCTATCATTGGTATCTACAAGTACAACACAAGATTTTTTTTTTTTTTTTGACAATTATGCCATGCATTGTTATCTATAAATATTATAATTAGTAGCACTGATAATGATTTAGTGGAAATTCTGCGATGATAGCAATAGTAAATTTATTAATGCTATTGTACTAGTGGCAGTGATAGATTTCATGGTGGTCACAACAGTGGTGGAGGTGATGACAGTTGTGGTATTGGTAATAATGACAGTAAAATTGGAAATATGAAAATAAGATAACAGTGGTGATATGCCTAGAAAACCAGATCTGCTCTGATTTACAAAAGATGGAAGGCCACAAATATTTGGGGTTTGATCCGATATCCAAAAAATGTTATTTTTAGGGTTTTATAGTTGGATGCAAAGAAAATAAAAGATATGAATAGCACCGATGAATGTATATGATGCACCGTTTACGATCCGAACTATGTTATTCCTAAATTGATATGACTCACAATTTAGTAATAATGGTTTATTTGCCACAATCATACTATGATTGATAAGAATAGGATGTTCGCCACGATCACAAAGATCGATAAGAACACAATTGAATTTGCTCTCACAATTGCAAGACAAATAGAAAGGAAAAAGTTTATCAATATCTCAAAAACTACTTAGGTCTAATTGCAATAGGGTATTCATAATAGTACCCAACAAGCAAAATAAAAGAAATACGAAATAATTGAAAATCTATGTTTTGGGTCGAAGGCCGGCTAGGTACGCTGCCGGCATTGCAAAAGATCACTGCCAACCTTGAGCCACTATACAGGCAAATCCGAGACTTTCCCATTTTTCTCCACGCCCGTGATTTTGCTAGCTTCTAAAGTACACAACTGGCTTTGGAAAAGACGGCTGCCAGCCTTCAATTGGAGAAATGCCCACTTTGATTGTTTTTGAGTGCTTGATCCATTTACTTCGTTTATTATATTTTCCGGGTGTGTAGAACACATTTGATCAATCACAAATTAATCCTCATCATCTTCCCAGACTTGTTGAAGATTTGCCGTCAAATCGTGATGGAAAATATATCCACCTGGATAAAATATAAACCTAGAAAACTCAAAAACAGTCAAATAAAATGTCCTAACGATGCTCAGCTCATATTCTTTTCCCAATTCTTGATCTGCAAATCTTTTCTTGAATGGAAATTCCCATAGCAATATAAGATTAACTCCAAGAACTCCAATACTTCCTATGTATTCATGTTTAAAGTGTTTAAATCTCAATACTCTACACTTGTCTCTACCTCCCAAATTCACCCCAATTAACCTTCCAAGCATAAAGAGATATTGCCAAAGCGCATGCCTTTCACATGTAATGCTACGGTTATTAGCAGTTCCCAATGAGAATGGAAGTGTCTCCAACTCAGTTACACAAATGTCACATTGCATAGCTTTTGTAACATCAATCTCCCCTATACCAACTTCCTCTATATTCTCAGCATCAATGCCGCAATCTACACTATTAGCAATTCCCACCTGCACTACACGGATCATCTTCTTTTTTTACACTTTTCTCTTCAACACTTTCTTCCACAACATTAGTTCCACCATCTCCATATATAACTACAGGAATCCTTTTATTCTCATGAATATCAATGACAACATTTACCTCAACAATCACAAAAGTTTCTTGTTGTTGCACTTTACTCTCAATTTCATCCTCCATAAGAAATATAGGAACTCCATTGACAAGTTTCACCGCATATTCATTTGGACATTGGTATTCAATATGTCCACGGCCTAAGCATCTTGTGCATTCCAATTTCCAGTCATCATCATCATTCTCATCAAAACTAGCACCTCCTACTCCTTCCCCCCTAGCATCATTCACTATCCTAGATGTGCCACCTATGGATTAACACTGGTGGTGGTGCTTGTTGATTAATCACGGGTTGTTGGACTAAAGCCATCTGATCCATTGGTATTGCTATGTTGTTGACAATTGTGGCCAATTCCTATAACTGCTCATCCAATGATTTTCTACCACTTGCAGCATAACCTGACCTCCTCCAACTTGGCTTTTAGTACCATTCAAAGTGTTTCTATACACACTATAATTTGACATAATTCACAATCGCCGAACTCTAAAAATCACAAATACACATTCACAACATAAACCCTATTTTTTTTTCTTTTTTTTTAAATCACATATAACATTCCGAACTCATCCAAATCAAGGGCAACACAATCACAGCAATAAACAGATTTCCACCAAGTCACAGATAAACACAAACACAATAAAAACCCTATCTTTGAACCTTTGCTCTGTGCACAATAACACAAAAGATCAAATCTTGTGCTTACCAAATATCCCGATGTCATAACTATGCTCTGTCAATGAAATCTTCAAAACCAGATAGGCAAAAACGTGGAACCTTCGCTTTGATACCAAATTATGATATGCTTAGAAAACCATATCTGCTTTAATTCACAAAAGATGGAAGGCCACAAATATTTAGGGTTTGATCTAACATCCAAAAGATGTTATTTTTTGGGTTTTATAGTTGGATTTAAAAAAAAAAAATAAAAGATATGAATGGCAACCGATGAACGGATATAACGCACTGTCTTTGATCCAAACTACATCATTCCTAAATTGATATGAGTCACAATCCACTAATAACAGTTTGTTCACCACAATCATACTATGATTGATAAGAACAGAATGTTCACCACAATCACAAAGATCGATAAGAACGCAAATGAATTTGCTCTCACAATTGCAAGACAAATACAGAGGAAAAAGTTTGTCAATATCTCAAAAACTACTTGGGTCTAATCACAATAGGTATTTATAATAGTACCCAACAAACAAAATAAAAGAAATACGAAATAATTGAAAATCTACATTATGGCTCGAAGGCCGGCCAGGTACGCCACTGGCCTAGATTCAATGCTGCCCACGTTGCAGAAGATCACCGCTGGCCTTGAGCTGGTGTATAGGCAAATCCGAGGCTTCCCGTTCTTCTCAATGCCCATGATTTTGCTACCTTCTAAAGTACATCGCCGGCTCTGGAAAAGATGATTGCCAGCCTTCAATTGCAGAAAATGCCCACTTTGATTGTTTTTGAGTGCTTGATCCATTTACTTCGTTTATTACACTTTTTGGGTGTGTAGAACACATTTGATCAATCGCAAATTGATCCTCATCAAGTGGTTGTCTTATTTTGGTATCTTTATTAAGAAATTTTATTTTTGTTTAGTTCTAATATTTTTGTTCCATCAAATATAATGAACAAAAATTCTAGATTTTGTCTAATACCATGAAGAAAGTTTTATCTAGTCCCAAATGCGTTTTATAAACCAAACATAGTACATTAACATTTGTTTAGTCTAATACCATATAAAATTATGCAACCAAACGCTACCTTAAATGAAAATGACTTCAATAGCTGTTGATGGCATATATGATCCTTAAGAGATGACGGAGTATGATTGCAGATGTTCATCCAGGTATCATTTACATAATGAAGTTGCATGTGCACATCTCTGATGCAACATTCACTTGTAGACATTCATTTATCACCCATAAAATTTCTGCTAATCTCTTCAATGTATGTTAACTTGGACATACATCATAATGGTAACCTACTCAAAAGCTGATGGGTTCTTCTTATCTCATTTTTTAATACAAAAGGTCTTCTTGTGTTTTCCATATCTAAAACTCTTGGCATGGCTGAAAACCTACTCAAAGCCATGAGATTTGAGGAAAAAAAGGAAGAAAAAAAAGAAGAGCAACTAACCTTAATATTTGCACAAAGCTCTTCCATGTAGTTGTCTGGTATCTGTGAGCAACAAAAAAGGGAGGTGATGCTTGTAACCTTATATTTGCAGCCTTCCAATGGAATTCTGACTCAGACGACTCACCTTAGATTCAAAAGCTGATGGGTTCTGAGATATCATCTTCTCCTTAAATTTTCTGAAAGTTCCTGATGGAGGGCAAAAAAAAGGGAAACCAAAAGGCAGACTTTAGGTAACCATCAATTTGATCACATAAAGAATATGACAAAATGTCTGCAATATAAACTTTAAATTCTTCATGGAGATGGATTGGATGTGACTCAAAACAAAACCTCAAGCACAAGTAGCAGTTACCTAGCTGGATCTTACAATGTGATCTTAGGCTAGAACAAGCATGGTCGTATCCTATTTTTGAGGAATCATTCCAATCTTAGAGCAATAAAAACATGTGTTCATATAAAGATCACTGGACTAAGAATGCTATATCTGACCAGCTCCACGCCTGATTTCGTTCATGGGAAATCTTAGAAAGGGCAATAAGCATTTTAACCTTGTCTTTTTTTAACGCAAGATAAGCCGTTTCATCTTTTTTACAAGAAGAAGGCCATTTAAGAGAGACATAAATTCTTAAGCCTATCCCATCTGATGGTGCAATAGTTAATATTTTGTAAAAGCTAATGGATTGCTGATAAAGATCTAATCCATCCAAAAACACTATACATTTTATTGGTGATCAGTCATAACTCATAGCTAAATTGCATATTTTACACAGATCTTAAGCTTCTGCTTTCACTAATCTGGCACGGTAAAAAATTTATAGTTCTCAAAAGATGGCCTAATCTGATGAGACCGCATATGAAATCCAAAGACCATCATACATTAACATTAGAAATCCAAAAGAGCGGTATTATCTACACCATATTATGCCAGCAATTCTAGATAACTGTACATAAGAAAGTTGAAAATCATAAAACAGCAGGCACTTCTTTGGTGAGCACAATTTTTCCATAATAACCACAAGAAAGTCTTTTCAAACTAACCATCGCGTTTATCATAAGCTTCTTCTGAAATTTTGTATTTCTCAACAAGTGAAGTGTCTTCCAGCCAGCCTCCTGAGGTGACTGAAGCAGGGTCCAAGTCTATGATATGCAACCGATAACTATAAAAAAAAAAAAATAAAATAATAATAATAAATAAATAAAATAAAAAAAATGAACACTTGATAGCAAAGCCTAGAGATTCATCTCAAGTACACAATATCGCATGATGCCTTGTCATTCAAGCCTGATAAGATAACAGATACAAGGGGAACACAAACTGTTTAGCTAGATGCAGATCAAGCTAGTAACACGTAATCAAAGAGTCAGTATGAATTGATTGCATATCTTAAACATTGTATACATTTACACTACCATTATAAAAAATCATTTCAAATTTTTCGAAACCAAAGAAAGGTTAACATGGAATTTTCACCATCGTAGGCCAAACTTACGCAGCATAGAAGCAATTGCGCACAAGTGTGGAAATAAAGAGGCACACCTAAGAATGCTATGGCCAGCTGGAGTTATAGCATAGACTACCACATGACTCGGTACAAGTTTAATACTCACTCCTCAGATTGAAACAGCTTGCTCTACATAATTTATGTAAAAATGTAATCATAGTAATCATTAAGGATCCCTCTAGAAATGCTCTCTACTATGGTAAGTGCCAAAAATCACAGCTAAATTCTGTACATTAGAAGTATACACAGCTTGTAAACAAAGTTCTGGCACTCTCTCTCTCTCTATCTATCTACATATATATATATATATATATATATCCATCTATCTTTTTAATTTTTTTTCCCCAAAGGATGGCATCATCATTACCAAGAAGGAAGACATGAATGTGCCTACCAAGCATGATAAAACCCCACAAAATCTGAGCCATCTTGAAGAGACTTCAAGTTATAACTTAACAAGAAAGATACAAAGCACCATAGATGCAACAATAATATACCTAGCCACACAAGGAATAAAATATCAACATTTACTGACAACTTTGAAAGAGATTACAAAATTCCTAAAGGGCTAGTAGTGCTCAACATCAACATGTTCACACATCGAGATTGCCTATGGCCATATCAAGTTCAGATTCCTCAAAAATAGTAGGAAAAGCAAAAAGCATTGCAGACTTAAACCTATTTCAATAAAAAAATGTATCCCCCATCTTCTTTTAGATCTAGCCAGCAGTAAAAGAAACCACACTTTACTTCGATATGTTATAACTTGAACATATGCATGCGTGTCTTATCAGAAACAAATCCATTTTAAGGATAACAAATCAAATAACTATAATCAAAATTGATCTAAAGAATGAATAGGAAAAAGAAATTGCTAATATTTATTGACAACTTTGAAAGAGTTTACAAAATTCCTAAAGGGCAAGTAGTGCTCAACATCAACATGTTCACACATCGAGATTGCCTATGGCCATATCAAGTTCAGATTCCTCAAAAATAGTAGGAAAAGCAAAAAGCATTGCAGACTTAAACCTATGTCAATAAAAAAATGTATCCCCCATCTACTTTTAGATCTAGCCAGCAGTAAAAGAAACCACACTTTACTTCGATATGTTATAACTTGAACATATGCATGCGTGTCTTATCAGAAACAAATCCATTTTAAGGATAACAAGTCAAATAACTATAATCAAAATTGATCTAAAGAATGAATAGGAAAAGAAATTGCTAATAAACTTTTTCTTTTAGATGCACAAACTACACATAGCAATAGAAGACTTCCAGAATGTAAAATTCATTTATAATAAACAAGGATTTTACACTTTTATACAGACGAAAACGTACCAAAAAATTTTGAATCAAATTTTCCAAGAAGGCCACGTCCATATGAAATACATACATACAGAAAAGCAAAATACAAAAATCAAATAAAAAGTGAAGGGAACAAGAAACAAACCCATCGAGTGGAGAATGAAACCCTAGAGGTTTCGAAATATCGGTCAAGTCCGAAACTTTAGATCCAGCATCATCGTAAAGTTCAAGCCGCATCGAATCGACCGAAGTACCGCATTTTCTCCACAGCTTATCTTTCACTGACTCCACACTCGACTGCGAATCGTGCAACACGGGGGTTCAATTCCTCGATCAAAACAGACAACTCGCGAAATCGAATCGGAAGAATTTTTTCTCTTCAAAGAAGAACGTACCTGAAGTGAGAAGCGAATATCGGAAGCGAAGGTCTTGAGGTTGGAATGAGTGACCCGTAGAAGGACCGATTCGTCCGCCGGAACCTGTTGCAGTTTATTCGCCATAAATAAGTTTATGTACCTGGTAGGGTGGAGTTATAAAAAAATTGGCGCCGGAAAATTGAGGTTTTAGGGATCCATCCGGCAACGGTCGATAATTTTTTAAACGGTACTTGTGGAGATATCATCCGGATCCGGTTTCCAGTACGGAGAGTTCAATATAGGCCGGACTATTTGGAAAAATATTACATATTTAATGAAATTAATTATTAATATAATATAATAAAATCACATTCAAGAAATAAGATATATTAATTTATATATAAATCACTGAAATAAAACAAGATATATTCTTTCGATAGAGTTGCTATATCGCGATTAATAATCATGATATAAGGGTCAGCCGCATATCATGAATAGCAATCGTGATGGTGATATGCATGTTTTTATTTGTATAAACACGATATACGTAGGAATATTGTGATTTCAAAACACGATATATGATATTCAATATAATATTTATATACCCTGAATTATATATGAGATTTAACAATTGTATATTGATAATTATTTTTATTTTAATCTTAAATAAGTAATTAATTTTAATCGAAGTTCTAAACTTGAAATTATTTCACTTGGCGCAACTATGTCAATCCAAAATTTTTACAACCTGATTAACATAGTTAAAATTTATATAATTGTCCACATGCTAAATTATGAATATTTTAAGAAGAAGCAACAAATCAATCTGTTAATCCATAGCAAATGTGAAAGAAAAGATCAATTGGAAATCAAGTAAATGTCATTTAGTTTGTCCACCCTATTTTGAACTTTATGAAGATGCACCTAAAACTTATTTACCAAAGTAATTGTAAAACTTTAGAAAGAAGTG
The DNA here is from genome assembly GCA_024138025.1 of Combretum micranthum. Taxonomy (NCBI): domain Eukaryota; kingdom Viridiplantae; phylum Streptophyta; class Magnoliopsida; order Myrtales; family Combretaceae; genus Combretum; species Combretum micranthum. The sequence continues at coordinate 126,778 of JAMXBD010003044.1, forward strand.
GATTAAAATGTTTTTGATATTACTTTGACAATATATAAGCAGTAATTATATACGTGAATGTTTAAACGTTGTTGTTTATACCTTTTTTTTTTCTTTTCCATAACTTTAGACTTTAGTAAATCAAATCATCACCAATTCAAAAAACCATTCTAGTAAAGTACAATTTATTAAAAGCTACTAGTTTAGCTAAATATTTTTAAATAGGATAATCAGGGTAAAAAACGTAAAATTCCTGTATCTAGCCCTATTATTGCCAAAAAAAAATTATATATTGAATTTTTTTTAATTGTTAAATGACTCCTTGGTAAATGGGAGGTGACAGAAGGTGTTAAACAAAGCATATGGAATGTCCCCAATTTTTCATGTTTTCTCACACTAATAGCACATTCTGAAAATTTATTTATTTATTTTTTTACTACAATGTTACCAAACTCAATCCTTGAAATTTCACAGGATAAAATAAAAAGAAAATACAATAAAAGAGCACCAATTAAAAAATCCAACATTTAACGGTCTTTCATTTCAATTTTAATTGTTGGTTATATTTCTAATTGCAATGCCAAATCTCGATATTTATTGTCATATTTTCAAATAGAATAAGACTGCTGAATAAGCAATATCTTTGGTGAGACTTCAATCCAAGGCAAAAAAAAATTACTTTGGCGAGACTAAAAGTAGATCTTATGTAAAAAAAAAAAAAGAAAAAAAGAATGATTAAAATTATCAATTGAGATTGTATATTAGAAACCAATATCCACAATAACATATTGATCCTTATGGTAACAGAACGACAACCCCAAGCACCAAAAACATTGTTTTACTTACATATGCATTTGTTAAAACAAATCAATACGTACCACTTTTTTTCTTAAATAAATCTTTCTACATTCCTGTTTTAAAACGAAAAAAAAAAGAGAAAAAATTGATATAAAAAAAAGAAAAATTAATCACATTTATGGTACCATTCCATTTTTTGTTAAAGAGAAGAAAGTATAAACTACGAATCTAAATAATATGCATGAAATATTTGAAAAGTCAGTGTATATTTTATTATTAGGAGATACTCTGTGGTAAAATGATGTATGTGCAAGAGGGAAAAAGAAGAATAATAATGGAAACATGGAAGATGAAAAGCTATTAATAGTAGATTTTTCAATAAAGGAGAAGAAGAAGTTGGGAGTTGGAAACGAAACCATAAATATGAGTGGAATGTTACATAGACTAAAATTACATGAAGCTCCTTGACATTGCTTTGCCTACAATGAGCAAATGATCAAACCCTGCTCAAAGTTACATAAACTAAAGTTACACCGAAAGCCTCTTTCTTGGCTTTAATAATAATAGATATAGATTCAAATGTAAATTTTTTAAATAATAAGATAAGAAGAGAAGTTATGGTATCAAAAAGAATTAAGGAGGAAGTAATTCTTATATTGAAAAGGAAGTTATAAAACTATGACAATTAATAATATATATAGGTAATAACTACTTATCTTTTGACACCAAAATCAGGATTTACTTAATTAATAGTATAGATAATGGCAAAATAAGTGACCATAATCTTGTGTCTGGATAATTTTTTGATGATTTAAGTCGGGATAAAGGCACAAAAGTACATGTACTTTTGATTTTTGGCAATTTTCAATTTTAGTAATTCAGTATCTATAGTTTCAATTTAGGTCAATTTAGTGTTTTCATTAACGGAAAAGCTGACGTTGTTTTACTTTTTTGTATTTTAATGCTTGTACTTTAGTTGTATTTGCATTTTGGTTACTATACTTTAATTTTGATGTACTTTTATAAACCCTTAATTTTTAGGGTAATTTCAAGCTTAAACCCTAAACCGAAAAGTCAACCGGAAACTCGAAGTTAACCAATCCCTAGGAAACCTTAGCAGTTTAGATCTGGTACTTCTTAAACCAAGAAGTTGAAATATGAGTGGAGAGTATAGATTGGTTCGTAATAATATTAGGATGCCTAAATATATCATATTAGTGAATTTTTGACCTATTTCGAATCAGATCGGGTACAGATTTTGAAAAGCGTGTCCCGAGGCTCGAGATATTAAATATATGTTATTAGCACCGATAGACTCATAATTTCATAAGATTTTCAAATATATTATTTATATAATTTTCCGGGTTATAAAAGTTATAGTTATAACCTTTTTACTGTATTTTCATTACTACTGATAATTTAATTGTCTAATCTATATTTTGATTTCTAATCACACTATTCACAAGTACAACCACCTATACCTTATTTTTACATCCTTACATCCTATTTCTTACAATTTATTTTTCCAATACAATTTTATTACTAAAATTACTTAATTTAATTTTGAAAGTTACATAACACAACACAACAAACACATCTCTCTCTCTCTCTCCCATTTTCTCCAAAACCGGCGCCCCCTTGTACCCTCCCTCTCTCTCCAATTTTGTTTTATTTTTCTTTTATTTAATTAAATCAAACCCTAATCTCATTCTCTATATAAACTCCTTTATGCCTTCATCATTTCATTTTCTTTTTTTCTTCATTTTCACTTTTAGAAAAATTTTGCAAAACTCTCTCTTCTCTCCTCTCTAGTTGTCGTGACCCTCTCCCCTTACACACACACACACACACACACATTTTTCTTCTTCAAGTTTTATTGTTCCAAACGACTAATAGATAATAGATCTACACTTTACCACATTAAAAACATGTAATGGTAAGATCATTCATGTGTGATTTCACTCAAAATCTCCATGAGCTTTAAGCTAGAGATGTGGAAACACTTGAACATGAGATTCTTACCATCACAATATTGTAGATCTTGCTTATTTATGTTATTATTATGCTTTGATTTTGAGTTATGTTGTTATTATTAATGTTTTGTGCATTTATCCATCATTTAACCATATCGACATAATGATCATAATGCATTTGCATTTATGACTAGTATAATAAACCAGATCTAGTTGTTTTGAGTTCATAAATGCCTTAGGTTTTTATTTTATTTACATAAAGAACTTGTAGTAGCATGTTAATAGTGGGAAAGTCTTAGAAAGCTTGAGATTTATTTTAGGTCCAATAAAAATAATTTTTGGAAATTAGGATCTAAAAAGAACCATATTTGGAAAAGCTATTTTTCAACTTCAAAATAAGTATTTTGCATTAAAAATGAATGGCTTAGGGAATAGGTATCATAAATGAGTGGTTTTGATGAGTAAAGCTTAGATCTACTAAGGGATATTTTCAAAACAAGAAAAGTTTATAAAAAGTTATGTTAGCATTATGTTTCAATCCCAACAACTAACTTAAAATTCATAATAAGGAAAGCTTGGTATGTGAAAACCTATTTTTTCAACCCAAAAACAAGATTCTTATTAAAGAAATAGAAGCCTTAAGGAGTAGGTTTGGTTAGGAGTTAGTTTTAGAAAGATTAAATGAGTTTTTCAAAAGAAACAATCTCAAATATAAATTTCAAAATTCGGATTTAGAAATGACCTCTATTTAAACATCTATTTCCAAATGTCAAAATGAGTATTTTAATGGAAAAATAGAAGTCCTAGGGAATTCATGTAATAAAGACCTAATTTTGACAAGGATAAATGAAATTTATTGAAGTATAATCCTAAAACAATGAAAGATTTCAAAGTATAGATTAAACAATATTTTCATTCCTTAAAATTTTGTAAAATTTGTAATTAGATAGACCACCTATTTAAACATCTATTTTCTAACTCCAAAATGAATAATTTTATTAAAATAATGAAGGTGTTAGGCATATAGGCCATTAAGGTTGAGATAAAAGCAAGTGTGATTTTGCAAGAAATAAAACTAGTTTTCTTAAGTCTAGAAATTTCAAAAGTTTTGCAAAGCAAAAGCTTTCTAAAAGAATTCTTGATATCATATCATTAAGGATATACATATATATAGCTCATCTCATGACAATCATGATAATAACTTGTAGGTAGTGCATGTACTCATAATGCACTTGGTAGAAACAAAGTTAGGAAAATAGTGACTTACACATCTTATAAAGCATTGTCTATGTACATGAAGAAATAGATTTACCAACACCCATGAATCATGCATGATATTAAGTTAATTATGTATATAAAAGAGTCTTTCAAGATATATATAGCTATATATCAAAGCTTTGGAATGATGCTTGGATTGAAATTAGGAATTGATTTGTGGTTGGGAATTTTGTATAGCATTCTGTACCTTACTGTTCATGGACCAAACGACCTTGTTTGATGGAAATAACTTTAGGAATAGATAGCATTCATCGAATAGGTAGAAATCAGTAAATAATATGCAAAATTCGGAGTTAAAATGACCAAGTTATGGCCGTTTTAAGTTGGAATTTCCTCTTAGACGAACTTTGACGAACTTGTTAGAATATAATTTATAAGTTCACTCAAACTTCACAGAAATACTCGTTAGAGTTATTTCTCTCGATTAGGAGATTTGGGAGACAGACTAGACCTTTCCGAGGACTATTATGATTAAGTGGATTTTTGCGCCATGATAAAGTGAGTCAACTATTTTTAAATTATATGCTAATGATTGTGCTTGTAATGATAATGGCATTAGATGTAGGGTAAGATAAAATTGGAATGTGCATGTGAATTCTATATGATTAAATCGATGATAAGAACATCGAAATGGAAATTGTTATAAATGTTTATATTATTTGGTATAGAATTGAAGTATCTGCAATATCTATGATCGCCCATAATTCGTTAATTAATATGCCATGATCCTATAATTAAAATGACCATACATACCATATGTTGAGTTATATTGCATTTGTTATTATACTTTTGTGGGAAGAAGGCATAATAGCTAGGTAATGGGTGAGCCTATAAACTCGAATGTTAGTATGAATGGCCTGAATTAAAGTGGAAGTGGTGTAGGCACTTGTATCAACTACAAAATTAGTGAGTGGGTGGGCACCTGAATCAACCACTATATAAATGAGAAAAATTGAAATCTATTGTCGTATGGGCTTGAAACGCCTAATCCCGAATGGATGGCATAAATCCATTTCATATGTTTGCCCTATTGTACGATGAAGTATTTAGTTTGGAAGTGAAACTCACTAAGCTCGTAAGCTTATACCCCTATAGTTTCCTGTTGCAGTATGATTATTTATGGCTATCCTTGAGAGGCCACTTTCCTCAAGTACAGCTTTTGGAATTTAATGAACTGTTTGAAGAAGTCGAGACCTAGATGTTAGGTATAGACTTCTAGTTAAATCTCCTTAATCTTAATTACATAATGTTGTAAGAGACTTTTGTAAACCTAAGGATTCTTAATATTTTGACAGGGGTATGCCCCTTAGATCATTGTAATAAATTAATATTGGTTGTAACTGTTATGATTTATATTCTTATCGCTATATATGTCTTCTTAAGCTATTTCGATTCAAAGTAAGGTCCCCTACTTGGTGAACATAAGCCTTACACCCGGTGTCTAAACTCATGGGATGACTGAGGGTGTCATACTTGAGTTTAAATATCGAGTGTGACAGATTATCGTGTTTAGAGTATCCTTTGGGGCGTGACAACTTTAATGTCTATAAACTAATTAATTTATTAAAAAATAATGTTTTTCTTTTCTTAAGTGATATTTTATTTTAAAATTTAAAAGAAAGGTGTGCATTAATTCAATGAAAATTAATTTTACACTTTTAACCGACATATTATTTTTAAAATTAAAAAGAAAATCATTTATATATGGTAAGTTTAATTGTAAATAAATTTTTCGTATGTAATGTTTTATTTTTTTTAAATCTTACATTACTACCAAATTCTCAACATTTGAAAGGGTAGATGTTAAATTTGATACTTAAATTTTATATAAAAATTCAATTTAGTATTTAAACTTTGAAGTGGTCAATTTAATACCTAACAAAATTTTTTGTGAGTATTTTTACTATCTCTTTAATATTGTATGTTTTATTTATAGATATAAAACAAACAAAATATCATTGAGTTTTTACTAATAGGTCTAGCACACGTCTAACACATGTCTACAATTCTTAAAAAATATATCAATATACAAATTAGATGAAAATAATTACTAAAATGCTGCTAGAAAATAATGTCTATAAAACGAGATATTAATATTTATACATAAATCACGGATATAAATCGTGATATCATATTTCACCACATACCTATACTGTAATAGGAGTGATGTTCTTTTTCTAATAGGTATATCGCAGTTTGTTTCTATGATATAGAAACAATCCTGTTCACTTTTTCATTTCTCACTGTTTTTTGGTAGTTTTTACTTGTACCATTATCTTCACTTTTTCATTTTATCATGTATGATTTGATTAGGCAGGTCCCATAGATTGGTTGCTGCCTTTTTCTTTTGTGCTTTTATTTCCTTTTATTTTTTTTTCACCTGTGAGGATCTTCATTTTACCTTTTTGTGGATGAAAAACATATCTTCATTTCACTGTTTCGTGGGAAAAGCATATTGTGATTTCATATCACGACATCTGAAGTATATTAAAAATTTTCATATCTCGTTTAATAAATATGATTTTAATGTTGTATTTGATAATTAATTTTATTTTGACTTTATTTAAGTAATTAATTTAATTAGTGTCATAAACAAGAAATAACGTGTCTTCTATGATAGGAACAAATTAAATGTTATTAGTGAGACAGCAAAAAAAAGTTATGAAATTTTTTATTAGGTATTAAATTGATCACTTCAAAGTTTAGGTATCTAATAAAACTCTTGTGTAAACTTAATAAGCTAAATTTGACATTTCCATATTTGGAAATAAGATATTACTATGTGTTCTAAATAACATGGACCAAGTATACTTTGAAAATGGTTATCATTTGTAAATCATGTGTCATTTTCCTTATAACATAAATTTTTAAACTTGTTGCATAATATACCCCTGTATATTATAATATTTCTTTAGATTTTTTTTTTCTGTAGTGTCATTAAAAACCCTTATAAAATTATTCAAAAAGTTTCTGATCAATCTTAGGATTGAAAGATTTATGTTGACTTACTCACACTCTTCGATTGAAGGAAGATTTTTTCAACAATCTCACGTAAAATCTTTTAGGGACACTACACAAGAAAATATAAACAAATGTTGTAATATATAAAGGTGTATTATTCAACAAATTTGAAAAATTTATGTTATAAGGCAAATGACACTTGATTTACAAGTTATAACTTTTTTCAAATGTTGTCTCATCTATTGTATCTTGAAATACATAGTAAGATATTATTTTTGAATAAAATTAATGTTGAGAGATTTTAGTCATATAAGGTTTTATAAAAAATCAAACATTACATGCGAAAAATTATTTAATATGAAACTTATTGCATATAAATAATTTTCTTTTTATTTCTACAAATAATATATTGGTTAAAAATCCAATTAATTTTCATTGAATTAATATATTACTTTCTTTTAAAATTTTAAAATAATATATCACTTAAGAAAAATAAAATATTAATTTTTAATAAATTAATTAGTGAATAAACATTAAAGTGCATTAAAATTAAAGTATAGACACCAAAATGCAAATTAAACTAAAGCATAGGCATTAAAATACAAACAAGTATAACAACATTAGCTTTTTCATTAATAGAGATGCTAAATTAACACTAAATTGAAATTATACGCACTAAATCGCTAAAAACTAAATTGCCAAAAATAAAAAGTATAAGTACTTCTAGTGCCTTTATCCCATTTAAGTTTTAATTTTAATAATGCACTTATTGTAATTTAATTTAACATTTAGGTAGAGTTTGGTTGCATAGTTTTAAGTTATATAAGACTACTCAAATGTCAATGTAAAATGATTTGGAAGGGGCTCAGGTGGTGGTAGGAGTAAAGTAGGAGCTGGCTCGATTCAACGTCCTCCTTTGTAGCTCTTTCCTCCCTAAGAGGACTGCTACACACACATGTTGTAATGGCAATACCAAGGTGATTGGCAATATTCTTCAATAACTCAATCATCCCATTTTTCTTTTTCATCATTGTTTTCTAGGTCTCTCCTTAGCTCTTCCATGTTCCTCTCTAATCTATTTAAGTTCCCAGCAAAAAAGTAGGCTATATCATGAGGACTTGATTCGATGCCTGGAACTTTTGCATCAAAGCTTTTTACATTCACCTTCTGAGTGTTCCATTGACTGAAAGGATCTCTAGAAAGAGGTTTTGTTTTAGGTCCCACATCTATTGGACCTCTAAATTGTGACCAATACTTCAGATATTTCAGAATTTGAGTATTCGTCCCCCTAATATAACTGCCCTTGTTCTTCTTTGGTGCTTGGTGGTGAATAGCAACAGCCACCAATAATCCCACATTTACCTTGTAGGTTTGTGTCACACTATAGAGAGGAGTGATGTCTCATTCTACAACTGTGCTAAGACTCCATTTTCGTGTTGAGATTTCAGACCTAAAGATAGTGGAATACCCTATGGCTTGTTCGATTGAATGATGATGACTTTGATTTGTTGGCCTCAAACTTATGGGCCTGGGTTAGAGATTTCCACACATCCATTGAATCAACCTTAGTAAGTAGCTCAGCCAATAATTTTTTAAATTCGGGGTCATTCAACTCTTCATTTGTGTACAAACTCATAGCCCTTACAAACTTCTTCATAGTTATAGTGTGATACTCCCCAAATGCGTAAAACATAACTTCACTGGTCATTCTAGAAACAGGAATCTGATGTTTTGAAAGAGGCTAAAAAGGCTATTGTTGTCTCCTTGTATGATTTCTCCTCCAAACTGAACAGTTTAAGCCAGGCTTCATCCTTCAATAACCTCCTCATTATGGGAACTAAGTTGTACTCATTCAATCTACCAGTCTAGTATAGAATAGGGCTTAAACACCTTCCTCCTAACAAATTCTTGGTACCAAGTCCGATCCTCTCCTTTCAACCCAGCAAGAACTCTTACCTGTATGTTAGAAACAGATTTCTCTATTTCCTTACTAGCTCTTCGTCATTTCTGTCCTCTCTTCTATTGTGGTGCTTTGTTAGGAGCTATCTCCAAAGAAAATATAAGGTATTCATCTCTTGAAAACATCAGACACAACCACTAGACAAACGACATGTATTCCTAAAAGTTTCTAACATAATCTCCTCATGTATAGAGCTTGATCTCCACAACAATTCCCAACTAGATGGATATGTTCACACAGTAAATACCGCACAAACACAAGGACTTATTCACATGATAATTAACATAACAATCATTTATCACCATTAAAACCATACATAACAATCAAATTGACACTTCTAACAATAACCACATGATGGAGAGTAACATCTACCCAAGCACCAATAGAGTAGAATACATAGCAAACCTAACAATAGGCATGAAACTCATCTATTCATGTTGTTTCCTAGGTTTTGATTCTTAGAATTTCAACAATCACATGATATACAAAATGCTACCCACTGTTCAAAAATCACATAGAGAAACAACACCATAACTATATTAATACAAATTCAAGGGCTACATCACTTCACAATCACACTACAATCTATAAATTACAAAAGCCCTAATTTTTATAACAAAAGTTGACATCATTAAACATCAGGGTTCTAGGATAAAATATATTACATATGGAAATTCAACTTTTGACAGTTAATCCATACTTTAAACACAATATAAGACAATAATATTACAAAAAGTACACACAAAACATACTAAATCGTTATGGAGATTAATATTCATAAAGAAATGAACCCTTATGTTAACACGAAATCTAAAGTATGAGAGTGAGAACTGCATACCTGTGTTGTTTGGTGAATGTAGTTGAATGTGAAGGAAGAAAGATGAAATTTGAGTGCAATGTGTGGATTAGGAGAGAATTTTCATGATAGATACAGAAGGGAATGCGGTTGAAGAATAAACGCGAGGGAGAGTTTATATTTTAAATTGAAGAGAGTGAGTGAGGAAGTTATATATATAGGTACATTAAAAGATGCATGACGGGCGATCAAAGCCCCGTGATTATCTCTTTTTTACTTACTTGGAAACAAATCACGAGCATCCACATGCTCGGTGACTCTTTCTGTGGATGATAAAGGTCGCACAGGTGCTTGGTTGCGGGTGAGCAATTTCTTGTTATTCTCTCCATGGATTATATCATGGGAGATAAAAGTGCTCGTTATTCAGTCTGTGAATGACATGGATCTCTTCAGGTACTTAGTCACGGATAAGCAATTTCCCATGCTGATGCTTAGCCCTTTCTACAAGCTCTGTCACGGCCGAACATGAAGCCATAATGCAAACCCACCTGCTATATACCTCCTGCTACTGTAGGGCATGATCTAGTCTGTTAATTTTTTTGTATTATAATATATATATATATATATATATATTACATAACATGTGTCTACATTATACATTGACATATATACACACACCTATCTATAATGCAAAAATAAAAAAAAAATACACATTTTATGAAATTTTAACTTATAAGAAAACATAAATACTTAAAACAACAAGGCATGATAATATTTTAAACAACACTTATAATTCTTACTGAAATGTATGTAAAGCAATAAGATAACATAAAAGGATACGTGCTTGTTTAACATCTCAAGCTTGACATTCCCATTCCCTTCTTTGTCAATCTATCATAAGGAGCTTCAACTCTTCCTTGCCCTCATTCAAATCTATCTCACAATGATACAACTTCAACTTTTTCCCATTTACCTTAAAAGTTCCCTTTTCTAGGTGAGTCGCTTCCACCGCTCCATAGAGGTACACCTTTGTAACGGTGAAAGGGTTGAACCATCTAGACCTTAGTTTTCCTAGGAAAAGCCCTAGTTTGGAATTGTACAAGAGTACATGATCCCTTTCCTTGAACTATTTTAGACTTCGTATTTGAGCATCGTGAAGGTGTTTTCCCTCTCCTTATACAATTTGTTGTTCTCATATGCCAATTATCTTCATTCTTCCAACTTGTTTAATTGAAGCTTCTCCTTCCTTCCAGCTGCCTCCAAATCGAGATTAGTAGTCTTAATAGCTCAATAGATGTTATGCTTAATCTCGATTGGGAGATGACACGCCTTTTCATATACTAACTTATAAGGTATAGTGCCTATAGGTGTCTCAAAGGCAGTTCGGTATGCTTAAAGAGCATCATTCAACTTTTTAGCCCAATCCTTCTTATTTTAAGTAACCATCTTCTCCAAAATCCTCTTTAACTCCCTAATGGAAACCTCAACTTGGTCACTTGTTTAAGAATGATACGGAGTCGCCAACCGATGGTGCAATCCATATCTCCTAAGTATCTTCTCTATTTGATTATCACAGAAATGGGTCCCTCTGTCACTATGCAATGCCTTTGGTTCTCCCAATCTTGAAAACAATTTATTTAAAAACTTAAGCACCACTCAGACATCAGTAGTAGGCAGAGCTTAGGCTTCAACTTACTCGGATATATAATCAACAACCACGAGAAAGTACCTGTTGCCAAAAGAACTCGAGAATTGTCCCATGAAGTCTATTCCCTACACACCGAAGACGTTGCATTCCAATATGTACTTCTGGGGCTTCTCATCACTCCCTGATATATTCCCTATTCTTTGGCACCTATCACAAGTTAAAACAAACGAGTTAGTGCCCTTGAAAATAGTATACCAATAAAAACCTGCTTCCAAGACTTTTTATGCCATCCTATTTGCACTATAATGGCCTTTAGAGGGACTAATATGACAATGGAACAAAATCCTCTGTCCTTCTTCGTAAGAGACACAATAGCACATAATCTGATCAACACATATTCTAAAGAGAAAAGGATCTTCCCAAAAGTAAATTTTCAATTTCGAGAAGAACTTCTTCTTCTAATATGAATCAAAATCTTGGGGAAGGACCTTCCCTACAAGATAGTTCACTATGTCAACAAACCATGGAACTCCTTGGTCCTCCACATAATGTATTGCAAATTAACTCTCCTATGGGAACTTGTCATTGATCTCTTCTTGCTTCAATTCTTCCATATAAGGATTATCTAATCTAAACAAATGGTCTACTGCTAAATTCTCTCCCCCTTTCTTATCTCTGATTTCCAAATCGAATTCTTGAAGCAATAAAACCCATATGATCAATCTTGGTTTAGCATCAGATTTGGAAAAAAGGTATTTCAAGGCTAAGTGGTCAGTATACACTACCACTTTTGATAAGATGAGGCATGGCTTAGACTTGTCAAAGGCGAATACTATAGCAAGCAACTCCTTTTCCATGGTTGTGTAATTCTCTTGTGTAGGTATTAGAGTTTTGCTTGCATAGTAGATCGGTTGGGAGTGCTTCTCCTTCCTTTGGCCTAACACAGCCCCTATAGCGGAATCACTCGCATCACACATGAGTTCGAATGGTAAATTCCAATTTGGAACTACCATTATAGGAGCACATGTTAACTTCTCCTTCAAAATATTAAAAGCATCCAAACACTTTTCATCAAAGCTGAATGTAACATCCTTCTCTAATAACTTGGTAAAAGGCCTTATAATTTTTGAGAAGTCCTTGATGAATCTCCGGTAAGACCTACTTGTCCAAGAAAGCTTCTTATTACCTTGACAGATGTCGGTAGGGGCAATTTGAAAATCACCTCTACCTTGGCCATATCCACTTCTATCCCTTTTCTTAACACCTTATGACCCAACAATATACCTTGTTGTACCATAAAATGGCACTTTTCCCAATTCAATACTAGGTTGGTCTCCTCACATCTTCTCAATACCTTCTCTATATTAAATAGACACTCAAATGAATTCCCGAGCACGAAAAAATCATCCACGAACACTTCCATTACGTCCTCTACTAGATCCTCAAATATAGCTAGCATACACCTTTGAAAGGTCACGGGTGCATTGCATAGCCCAAAAGGCATCCTATGGTATGCAAATGTACCGTAAGGGTAAGTGAAAGTTGTCTTTTCTTGATCTTTCGATGCTATAAGAATCTGAAAGTATTTGAACATTCCATCCAAGAAGCAATAATACTTATGATTAGCAAGCCGCTCCAACATCTGGTCAATAAATGGTAGTGGAAAGTGGTCTTTCCAAATTGCATCATTAGGTTTCCTATAATCAATGTACACCCTCCAGCCTGTGACGATTTGCATTGGAATCAATTCATTGCTCTCATTAGACGTAACTGTCATGCCTCCCTTCTTCAGAACCACTTGGACCAGACTTACCCATGGGCTATCTGAGATCAAGTAAATAAGTCCTGCATCAAACAACTTTACCACCTCCTTTTTTACTACTTCTTTCATGTTAAGATTTAGTCTCCTTTGAGGTTGCACTGTCGACTTAAATCCATCTTCCATCAAAATCTTGTGGGTACAAAAGGAGGGACTAATCCCCTTAATGTTCGATATCTTCCATGCTATTGCCCTCTTATGCTCCTTGAGCATAGATAGGAGTTGCTTCTTTTGGCATGAGTCAGGCTCCGATGATATGATCTCTGGTAGCTTAGAATTCTCAGCCAAAAAGGCATATTCTAAGTAAGAAGGCAACTATTTCAGCTTTAATTTAGGCGGCTCTTCAACTAAAGGTTTCAACTGGGTAACATTACACTTGTTAATATCCTTAACCCCAAAATCCTTTCTTTGCTCAACAAACACATCAAACTGAGCAGTCACTTCCTTTACCTCTTCAATTCGTCCAATTCACTACTTCTTGTCAAACATGATTCTAAAAGATCTTTGCTCAAAACATCTTGCAAAAAAATAAAAAATGATAAAATCAAAAGAATTAATAGAAAAACATTCATCACACACCGTTCGTTGATTTGTTGAAGACGTCAAGCATTCTAATCACCATCTCATCACTTCCAACTCGAAGAACTAGCTTTCTATCCTTGACATCTATGAAAGCACCAGCAGTTGTCAAGAATGGTCTTTCCAAAATAAGTGGAACCTCTATGTCTTTGTCCATGTCTAGCACTACAAAATCAGCAGGAAAAATAAAGTCATGTACCTTTACCACAACATCTTTCACAACTCCTCTTGGAAACCACATAGATTGATCAACCAACTAAATACTCATCTTCTGCTCTTGGGCTCTTCTAAATACAACCTCTTGAATAAACTGGATGGCATGAGATTAATGCTAGCTCCAAGATCTTCTAATGCCATTTCCACTGGGAGATCTCCTATAAAACATGGAATGATAAAGTTACCAGGATTTTGAGTTTCCTAGGTAACTTATTCAATAAAACCGTAGAGCACTCTTCGCCTAAGGTAATAGTTGAAAGTTCCTCTAACTTCCCTTTGTTTGACAAAAGTTCCTTTAGAAATTTAGTGTACTTTGGCATATGGCCTAAAGCTTTTACTAAGGAAAGGTTGATGTGCAATTGTTTGAAAAGTTCCAAGAACTTCTTATAATGCTTATCATCCTTGTCCTTTCTAAATTTGGAGAGGTAAGGTAAAGATGGCTAGTACTCCTTTAGTACTTACGATAATTCTTTCCCTTTTGACTTCTCATTTTTCAGCACTTTCTCCCCAATTTCAATGTCAACTTCTTGCCTCTTTTTCTAGTCATTTTTCGAAATTTGTAACTCCTTCCTACTTCTAAGGGCCACGGCCTTAAGATGCTCCTTAGGATTCGTTTCAGTGTTACCTGGTAATGACCCAGGAGATTTATTTGATAACATCTTAGAAATCTACCCAAGCTGATTTTCTAATTTGTGTATTGATGCTCTTTAATTTCTCAAGGCTGCTTATGTAGCTTGGTGGTGATATTCAAAGGTCTTGATATACTGTGCCAACATATCTTCAATGGACATTGGCTTATTTTGAGGTGGAGGCACTTGTCTCTCAAATCCATGAGGCTACATATTGGAGCCTTGACTAGTGTCATTGCTCCATTTGAAGTTAGGGTGATTCCTCAAACCCAGATTATATGTATTGTTGAACGGTTCACTCCTTGGTCTGATTGGATTCCCCATAGAATCAACCTATTCAACTTGATCACCTTTTTATGAACTTGCCAACTCTGGATCTATTACTGCCAAAGCCTTGTTCTGCCCCATTGTGAGACTATCAAGCTTCCTTGTCAACATTTCCACCTTATGTGCTAAAGCAGAAGTGGCATTCAATTCATGTTTTCCCCTTGGCCTTTTTTCTCTTCCTCTGGCAAATGACCATTGATAGTGGTTATTGGCCATATCTCTAAATAATTAGATACATTGCTCAAGTGATTTATGATTTAAGCTTCCTCCAGCAGCCGCATCAATTAGCTGCTTGGTTGTATAATTCAGACCATTGTAGAAAGTCTGAACCTGGTGCCACTCTAGAAGCTCATGATAGGGACACTTCCTCAATAATTCCTTTCATCTCTCCTAAGCCTCATACAAAGTCTTTGAATCCATTTTCCCAAAAGAAGAAATATCTGCTGTCAACTTAGCTGTTCTTGATGGTGGGAAGTATTTTCTCCTAAACAACTCAGCCATCTCTTGCCAAGTATTGATGGAGTTCCTTAGCATATAATTAAGCCATTGCATCACATTGGACCTTAATGAGAACGAGAATAATCTAAGATGGATGGCATCTTCTAACACTTCATTTATCTTGAAGGTATGAAAAATTTCTAGAAATTGCTACAAGTGGGTATTCGAATCTTCATCACTGAATCTGTCAAATTGAACACACTGCTGGATCATTTGGATGACACTCGACTTTATCTCAAATGTGTTCGCTTGAACTCTAGGCCAAACGATGCTTGTACTAACCCCATCCAAATTGGGCCTACAATAATCCATGATTGTTTTTAAGCCATAGGTAGATTAACTCTTGGTTCATTCATAGGGGGTATCTCATGTCTATTCCCGCTATGTGTTGGTGGTAGTGGATTCATATTCAATGATGGAACTTCTTTTGCTCCAACATTCGGTTTAAAACACTAGTAGCAGTTGGAGGGTCTCTAACAGTATCTTCCATCTTTGATTATTCTAATCTTTCTCTTCTACTACAAGGAGGTGACCTTTCAATAATCCTCTTATCTTCTCTAAATTCTTTCTGATTGTCCTCTTGGTTTTGGATCGAAGTTAGCAAGTTGAGAGTTACGACTTCAGCTCATAAACTGAAAAGCATAATAGATTTAATGTTAGAACAAGTTTTCAAATAGTAAAATAAACAAAAGTAAACACAGATGCACAGGAATTTTAATCTTCCTAATGATGAAGCCGTTTCCCAACAACGGTGCCAAAAACTTGATGATTCTCTAATTAGAGCTACCGATTCTTAATAATTTATAAACTTATATTTTATCCTTTACTTGGTTAAATAGGCAAGTATATCTATCATTTTTTGGTATGGATAAGTATAGGGTCGTCTCCATTGGGAATAGATTCAAACGCTAGTAGTAATTACTTTCAAGCCCCAAAGGGTATCCTAAACATGACAGGCCGCCACACTCGATATTTAAACTTAAGTATGACACCCTCAGTCATCCTGTGAGTTTAGACACCAGGTGTAAGGCTTACATTCACCAAGTAGGGGACCTTACTATGAATCGAAATAGCTTAAGAAGACATACATAGCGATAATAATATAAATCATAATAGTTATAAACCAATATTAATCTATTATAATGATCTAAGGGGCATACCCCCGTTAAAATATTAAGAGTCCTTAGGTTTGCAAAAGTCTCTTACAACATCATGTAATTAAGATTAAGGAGATTTAACTAGAAGTCTATGCCTAACATTTAGGTTCCGACTTCTTCAAAACGCTCCTTAAATTCCAAAAGCTATACATAAGAAAAATGGCCTCTCGGGGATAGCCATAAATAATCATACTGCAACAGGAAACTATAGGGGTATAAGCTAACGAGCTTAGTGAGTTTCACTTCCAAATTAAATACTTCATCATATAATAGGGCAAACAAGTTATATTATCAATCCTATGAAATGCACAAGCACGTGAGCATATAATACACAAGACTTTCTTGAAGTCCAATGTTGAATGGATTTACGCCATCCATTTGGGATTAGGTGTTTCAGGACCATAGATTTCAATTTTTCTTATATATATAGTGGCTGATTTAGGTGCCCACCCACTCACTAATTCTGTAGTTGATACAAGTTTCTACACCACTTCCATTTTAATTTAGGCCATTCATACCAACATTCGAGTTTACAGGCTCATCCGTTACCTAGCTATTATGCTTTCTTCCCACAAAGGTATAATAACAAATGCAATGTGACTCAACATATGGTATGCATGGTCATTTTAATTATAGGATCATGGCATATTAATTAACGAATTATGGGCGATCATAGATATTACAGACACTTCAATTCTATACTCAATAATACAAACATTTATAACAATTTCCATTTTGATATTCATATCATCAATTCAATCAAATAGAATTCACATGCACATTCCAATTTGATCTTGCCCTACATCTAATGCCATTATCATTACTGTAAACCCCTAAAATTTTCGATTAATTTTAAGTTTGATTTTAGAATTAAAAGTCAACAGAACCCTAAAACTCAACAAAAGTCTAGTACAAACCCTAGAAATTAGATTCGACATTTCCGTATTCTTTA